>ONZH01023625.1:0-92180 GCA_900303285.1 Rhinella marina | reverse complement strand
AGATATCAGACATCCACGTCCACTCCTCATTGTAGACTTGAGGAATCTGAGAGACCTGACTACCAGTTCTGGTGGAAGATGACATCTGGCAGTCTACAATAGCTCTGCGCTGCTGGTAAACTCTGGATAACATGTTTAATGTGGAATTCCATCTCGTGGGCACGTCGCACAACAGTCGGTGAGGCGGCAGTTGTAGGCGGCGCTGTGCTGCCCTGAGAGTGGCAGCATCTGTGGTCGACTTGCGGAAATGCGGCACAGATGCGGCGCACCTTGGTGAGCAAATCAGACAGATTGGGGTATGTCTTGAGGAACCGCTGAACTATTAGATTGAACACGTGGGCCAGGCATGGCACATGTGTCAGTTTGCCGAGTTGCAGAGCCGCCACCAGGTTATGCCCGTTGTCACACACAGCCATGCCTGGCTTGAGGTTCAGCGGTGCCAGCCACACATCGGTCTACGCCGTGATGCCCTGTAACAGCTCTTGGGCGGTGTGCCTTTTGTCACCTAAGCTCAGCAGTTTGAGCACCGCCTGCTGGCGCTTACCCACGGCACTGCTGCTGCGCCTAGAGCTACCGACTGAAGGCGCCGTGCCCACGGATGGTAATTCGGTGGAGGAGGAGGGGTCGGAGGAGGAGGCATAGTACGTCTGAGAGACCGTGACCGAGGTAGGCCCCGCAATCCTCGGTGTGGGCAGTACATGAGCAGCCCCAGGGTCATTCTCGGTCCCAGCCTCCACCAAGTTAACCCAATGTGCCGTCAGTGAGATATAGTGTCCCTGCCCGGCAGCACTTGTCGACGTGTCCGTGGTTAGGTGGACCTTCTCAGAAACAGCGTTGGTCAGGGCACGGATGATGTTCTGTGACACGTGCTGGTGTAGGGCTGGGACGGCACATCGGGAAAATAGTGGCGGCTGGGGACGGAATACCGAGGGGCAGCCACCGCCATGAGATTTCGAAAGGCCTCGGTCTCTACCAGCCTATAGGGCAGCATCTCCAGGCTAAGCAATTTGGAGATGTGGACGTTGAGGGCTTGAGCATGTGGGTGGGTGGAACTGTATTTCCTCTTGCGCTCCAGCGTCTGCTGTAAAGACAGCTGAACGCTGCGCTGGGACACGTTGGTGGACGCTGTGGAGGATCGTGGAGGCGAAGGTGTGGTTTTCCGGCGGGAGGCGCTCGTGCCGGGGTCCTGGGCAGGGGGTTGACTAGCAGAGGCAGCGAGTGACGCAGGGGGTTGACTAGCAGAGGCAGCGAGTGACACAGGGGAAGGAGCAGTGGTGTGACCCGCAGGAGGTGGTGAACGGCCTTGGTTCCATTGAGTGGGGTGTTTAGCACTCATATGCCTGCGCATGCTGGTGGTGGTTAGGCTAGTAGTGGTGGCACCCCTGCTGATCCTGGTGTGGCACAGGTTGCACACCACAGTCCGTCGGTCATCCTCACTTTCTTTAAAGAACCTCCAGACTTGCGAACATCTAGGCCTCGCCACGGGAGCTTCACTACGTGAAACAGTTGCTGCTGATGCACCAGCTCTGGCCCTGCTTCTCCCTCTGGCCACACCACTGCCTCTTACAACCTGTAGTGGTGCAGCACTCGCCTCCGCCTCAGAAGCACTGTCTTCACTCGGCATATCAACCCAGCTTGGGTCAGTCACCTCGTCATCCTCCGATTCCTCAGTCTGCTCCCCCCTCGGAATTCCTCCCCTAACAACAACTTCACCACTGTCTGACAACCGTGTCTCCTCATCGTCTGACACCTCTTTACAAACTTCTTCCACTAACTCAACATTGTCATCATCATCACCCACAGACTGCGACAGTTGGAAAACTTGGGCAACGAGGTCAGCAGCAACCTGAGAAGTGGTTTGTGACTCTGGGAAGGGTCCAGAAAACAGTTCCTGAGAGTATGCCGGATCACATTCCAAATTTTCCTGGGAGGGGGCAGACTGGGGGAAGGAGGTTGAGGTGGAGGAGCCAGAGGAGTGCTCCCTTGGGTAACGTGGGTGGATTGCGTGGAAGACTGACTGGTGGACAAATTACTTGAAGCATTGTCCGCAATCCACGAGATCAGCTGTTCGCACTGTTGTGGTTTCAACAGTCCTCTACCACGTGTCCCTGTAAGTTGAGACATGAAGCTAGGGAGTGTAACTCTGCGGCGTTCCACAGCTCCCTCATCAGCAGGTACTGTCTCACCCTGCCCAGGACCACGGCCTCTGCCCCCTGCAGTAATTGAATGCCCACGCCCTCGTCCTCGACCCTTAGCCCTGGGGTTCAACATTGTTTGTATATAAGTGTATGATATAAAAAAAAATTAAACGGGCCTGGTGTACTGAAACCCACAAACTTGTTCAGTCTGGTAGAATTAAGTGACGTACAGAAAGTGTCACCTGGACAGTATATACGGATGGGAGCGAATGTGCTGAACTGTGACACACAGAAAGCTTACACGCAGCTGAGTAAAATGGATTTGTATCACTGAGCTAAAACAACTGAAATAATAATTTTTTATTTTTTATATTTTGTTTTTTTGGGAACGTGACGTGCACGAAATATGGTAGAACTGACTGACACCCTGTTAATGGTGGCTATTTAGTCTGCGAACCAGAGAAATGTCGCACAGAGAGTTTTCTGGATCAAGCGGTAGATGATATTGGTAGCAAATGACTTGGTTGTATTGTGTGACGAACAGAAAGTGTCACCTGGACAGTATATACGGATGGGAGCGAATGTGCTGAACTTTGACACACAGAAAGGTTACACAAAGCTGAGTAAAATGGATTTGTATCACTGAGCTAAAACAACTGAAAAAATATTTTTTTTTTTTATATTTGTTTTTTTATATTTTTTTATATTTTGTTTTTTTGGGAACGTGACGTGCAGGAAATATGGTAGAACTGACTGACACCTGTTAACGGTGGCTATTTAGTCTGTGACCCAGAGAAATGTCGCACAAAGAGTTTTCTGGATCAAGCGGTAGATGATATTGGTAGCAAATGACTTGGTTGTATTGTGTGACGTACAGAAAAGTGTCACCTGGACAGTATATACGGATGGGAGCGAATGTGCTGAACTGTGACACACAGAAAGGTTACACAAAGCTGAGTAAAATGGATTTGTATCACTGAGCTAAAACAACTGAAATAATAATTTTTTTTTTTTTATATTTTGTTTTTTTGGGAACGTGACGTGCACGAAATATGGTAGAACTGACTGACACCCTGTTAACGGTGGCTATTTAGTCTGCGACCCAGAGAAATGTCGCACAGAGAGTTTTCTGGATCAAGCGGTAGATGATATTGGTAGCAAATGACTTGGTTGTATTGTGTGACGAACAGAAAGTGTCACCTGGACAGTATATACGGATGGGAGCGAATGTGCTGAACTTTGACACACAGAAAGGTTACACAAAGCTGAGTAAAATGGATTTGTATCACTGAGCTAAAACAACTGAAAAAATATTTTTTTTTTTTATATTTGTTTTTTTATATTTTTTTTATATTTTGTTTTTTTGGGAACGTGACGTGCAGGAAATATGGTAGAACTGACTGACACCCTGTTAACGGTGGCTATTTAGTCTGCGACCGAGACAAATGTCACACAGAGAATTTTCTGGAACAAGCGGTAGATGATATTGGTAGCAAATGACTTGGTTGTATTGTGTGACGTACAGAAAGTGTCACCTGGACAGTATATACGGATGGGAGCGAATGTGTTGAACTGTGACACACAGAAAGGTTACACGCAGCTGAGTAAAATGGATTTGTATCACTGAGCTAAAACAACTGAAATAATAATTTTTTATTTTTTATATTTGTTTTTTTATATTTTTTTTACAATTTTGTTTTTTTGGGAACGTAACGTGCAGGAACTATGGTAGGACTGGACTGACACCCTGTTAACGGTGGCTATTTAGTCTGCGACCAGAGAATGTCGCACAGAGAGTTTTCTGGATCAAGCGGTAGATGATATTTGGTAGCAAATGACTTGGTTGTATTGTGTGACGAACAGAAAGTTGTCACCTGGACAGTATATACGGATGGGAGCGAATGTGCTGAACTTTGACACACCAGAAAGGTTACACAAAGCTGAGTAAAATGGATTTTGTATCACTGAGCTAAAACAACTGAAAAAATTTTTTTTTTTTTATATTTGTTTTTTTATATTTTTTTTATATTTTGTTTTTTTGGGAACGTGACGTGCAGGAAATATGGTAGAACTGACTGACACCCTGTTAACGGTGGCTATTTAGTCTGTGACCCAGAGAAATGTCGCACAAAGAGTTTTCTGGATCAAGCGGTTAGATGATATGGTAGCAAATGACTTGGTTGTATTGTGTGACGTACAGAAAGTGTCACCTGGACAGTATATACGGATGGGAGCGAATGTGTTGAACTGTGACACACAGAAAGGTTACACAAAGCTGAGTAAAATGGATTTGTATCACTGAGCTAAAACAACTGAAATAATAATTTTTTTTTTATATTTTGTTTTTTTTGGGAACGTGACGTGCAGGAAACTATGGTAGAACTGACTGACACCCTGTTAACGGTGGCTATTTAGTCTGCGACCCAGACAAATGTCGCACAGAGAGTTTTCTGGATCAAGCGGTAGATGATATTGGTAGCAAATGACTTTGTTGTATTGTGTGACGTACAGAAAGTGTCACCTGGACAGTATATACGGATGGGAGCGAATGTGCTGAACTGTGACACACAGAAAGGTTACACGCAGCTGAGTAAAATGGATTTGTATCACTGAGCTAAAACAACTGAAAAATAATTTTTTTTTTATATTTGTTTTTTTATATTTTTTTTACAATTTTGTTTTTTTTGGAACGTAACGTGCAGGAACTATGGTAGGACTGACTGACACCCTGTTAACGGTGGCTATTTAGTCTGCGACCCAGACAAATGTCGCACAGAGAGTTTTCTGGATCAAGCGGTAGATGATATTGGTAGCAAATGACTTGGTTGTATTGTGTGACGAACAGAAAGTGTCACCTGGACAGTATATACGGATGGGAGCGAATGTGCTGAACTTTGACACACAGAAAGGTTACACAAAGCTGAGTAAAATGGATTTGTATCACTGAGCTAAAACAACTGAAAAAATTTTTTTTTTTTTATATTTGTTTTTTTATATTTTTTTTATATTTTGTTTTTTTGGGAACGTGACGTGCAGGAAATATGGTAGAACTGACTGACACCCTGTTAACGGTGGCTATTTAGTCTGTGACCCAGAGAAATGTCGCACAAAGAGTTTTCTGGATCAAGCGGTAGATGATATTGGTAGCAAATGACTTGGTTGTATTGTGTGACGTACAGAAAGTGTCACCTGGACAGTATATACGGATGGGAGCGAATGTGTTGAACTGTGACACACAGAAAGGTTACACAAAGCTGAGTAAAATGGATTTGTATCACTGAGCTAAAACAACTGAAATAATAATTTTTTTTTTCATATTTTGTTTTTTTTGGGAACGTGACGTCCAGGAAATATGGTAGAACTGACTGACACCCTGTTAACGGTGGCTATTTAGTCTGCGACCGAGACAAATGTCACACAGAGAATTTTCTGGAACAAGCGGTAGATGATATTGGTAGCAAATGACTTGGTTGTATTGTGTGACGTACAGAAAGTGTCACCTGGACAGTATATACGGATGGGAGCGAATGTGTTGAACTGTGACACACAGAAAGGTTACACAAAGCTGAGTAAAATGGATTTGTATCACTGAGCTAAAACAACTGAAATAATAATTTTTTTTTTATATTTTGTTTTTTTGGGAACGTGACGTGCAGGAACTATGGTAGGACTGACTGACACCCTGTTAACGGTGGCTATTTAGTCTGCGACCCAGAGAAATGTCGCACAGAGAGTTTTCTGGATCAAGCGGTAGATGATATTGGTAGCAAATGACTTGGTTGTATTGTGTGACGTACAGAAAGTGTCACCTGGACAGTATATACGGATGGGAGCGAATGTGTTGAACTGTGACACACAGAAAGGTTACATGCAGCTGAGTAAAATGGATTTGTATCACTGAGCTAAAACAACTGAACTAATAATTTTTTTTTTTAATATTTTGTTTTTTTGGGAACGTGACGTGCAGGAAATATGGTAGAAACTGACTGACACCCTCTTAACGGTGGCTATTTAGTCTGTGACCCAGACAAATGTCACACAGAGAATTTTCTGGATCAAGCGTGTAGATAATATTGGTAGCAAATGACTTGGTCTTATTGTGTGACGTACAGAAAGTGTCACCTGGACAGTATATACGCATGGGAAAGAATGTGTTGAACTGTGACACACAGAAAGGTTACACGCAGCTGAGTAAAATGGATTTGTATCACTGAGCTAAAACAACTGAACTAATAATTTTTTTTTTTATATTTTGTTTTTTTTGGGAACGTGACGTGCAGGAAATATGGTAGAACTGACTGACACCCTGTTAACGGTGGCTATTTAGTCTGTGACCCAGACAAATGTCACACAGAGAATTTTCTGGATCAAGCGGTAGATGATATTGGTAGCAAATGACTTGGTTGTATTGTGTGACGTACAGAAAGTGTCACCTGGACAGTATATATGGATTGGAGTGAGTCAGTGCTGAACTGTGACACACAGAATGGTTCCACAGTGCTGTGTGCAATGGATTTGTATCACTGAGATAGAACAAAAAAAAAAAACAGGGTTAAATATGGCGATAGCTGCACTACTAGTGCCAGCCAGCCAAGTGACAAAAAAAAAAAAATGTCTTCTAGCCCTTAGAAGGGCTGTTGGGTTCTTTGTGGGTGATCCCTGCCTAACAGACAACTAAATGCAGGCCCTAACACTGTCCCTGAAAGGCAGCAGCTCTATCCCTAACGACATCCAGACGGCATCTGAGCCGAGCGCCGCGGCCAGTCGGTAGTATATTCCAGGGTCACCTGATCAGGCCGGCCAACCCCTGCTATCGACATGTAAGGGCCCCACGTGATGCTGGGTGTACTGTAGAGTCTCCTGGCTTGTGATTGGCTGTGTTTTTAGGCGCCAAAAAAGCACGATGCGGAAGTTGCCATTTCCTCGAGCATGGCGAGATACTCGTCCGAGCATCGAGCAGTTACGAGTACCCTAATGCTCGAACGAGCACCAAGCTTGGACGAGCATGTTCGCTCATCTCTAATAATAGTATTATAAGTGATAACTAGCATGGTTTTACTAAGGACAGAAGCTGTCAGACTAACCTGATTGGTTTTTATGAAGAAGTGAGTAGAAGTCTGGATAGAGGGGCGGCTGTGGATATTGTGTATTTGGACTTTGCAAAAGCGTTTGACACGGTCCCTCATAGACGTCTGAGGGGTAAATTAAGGTTGGTTGGATTAGAAAATCTACTCTGTAACTGGATTGAGAACTGGCTGAAGGAGCGTACTCAGCGAGTGGTGGTGAATGATTCCTACTCTGAATGGTCCCCAGTTATAAGTGGTGTACCCCAAGGTTCAGTGCTGGGTCCACTTTTATTTAATTTATCTATTAATGATATAGAGGGAGGAATTAACAGCACTGTTTTAATTTTTGAAGATGACACTAAGCTTTGTAGTAGAGTTCAGTCTATGGAAGATGTGCAGAAATTACAAGCTGACTTGGACACACTGAGTGTTTGGGCATCCTCTTAGCAGATGAGGTTCAATGTGGATAAATGTAAAGTTATGCATCTGGGTACTAACAACTTGCATGCCTCCTATGTCCTAGGGGGAGTAACACTGGGAGAGTCACTTGTAGAGAAGGATCTGGGTGTCCTTGTAGACCATAGACTGCAGAATAGCATGCAATGTCAATCGGCTGCTTCTAAGGCCAGCAGGATATTGCCATGTATTAAAAGAGGCATGGACTCGCGGGACAGGGATGTCATATTACCACTGTGTAAAGCATTAGTACGGCCTCATCTGGAATATGCTGTTCAGTTCTGGGCTCCAGTTTATAGGAAGGATGTCCTGGAGCTGGAAAGGTTGCAGAGACGGGAAACTGATAAGGAGTTAAACTTGTTTAGTCTTGAGAAGAGACGTATAAGGGGGGACATGATCAATCTGTATAAGTATGTAAATGGCCCATACAAAAAATATGGTGAAAAACTTATTTACTATAAGAACTGTGAATCTGTGGAACAGTTTACCGCAGGAGCTGGTCACAGCAAAGACAGCTGAGGGCTTCAAAACAGGCTTAGATAAATTCTTAGAGAAAAAGAAGGTCACCACATATTAAGAAATGTAGAGTCATGTCTTAAGGTTACCCGTCCCCCTCCCCTTCATCACTCCTACCCCCTCCCTTGGTTGAACTTGATGGACATGTGTCTTTTTTAACCATATTAACTATGTAACTATGTAACTATGATTGGGGCTGTTATCTGAGGTCTGATTAACATTGTGGGGGTCTGATTACTGGTCTGACCCGACGTCTAATGAAAAATATTTTTTTCTTATTGTCCTCCTCTAAAACCTAGATGCATCTTATGGGCCAGTGCTTCTTATAGGGTGAAAAATACGGTAGATAGATAGATAGATAGATAGATAGATAGATAGATAGATAGATAATAGATGGATAGATAGTAGGAAATTTACCTTTTCAATATGTAAAAGAAATATTGTGTTAACATAAACAATCGATGCATATTTTAGGATTTTCTATAATTCTAGGTTTTCTGAATAATATGTCTGGAGTACATGTACAAATGTTCCCTTGCAGATGTTTTCAGCAGGAGAGAGTAAAAAAACATCTGCTCTGGTGTGAACCTGCTGTGCCGCTACACTTCAAACTGTACAAGTGGTGTTCTTCTCACAATACCCAAATAAGTACTTTGTACAATTGCATGCTTAACTGCCATTGTCAGTAATTTTATATCTCCACTGCGCACAGTTTTTTAAAGGCACTTGCAGCGTGCTGATTGCAACTGCTAATGTTCATTGATGGACACACTTGAACAAGTCATTGTCTTAAATTAACTTCCCATCATTCAGATGGCTGCATACTTTATTATTCATTTGGCGGTTGGATTTCTTGAGTGTTATCGCAGTGAACAATCCATTGTCTTTTGCAATGACTTTTACAACTTACATATAGCCACTTGTGAATAGCGATAATTTGTGAGACTGAAATAAACTATTATAACATGACGTTGCATCATATGAATCTTTATGACATGTTAGACCTATTAGAAGACACTTTCTAAATTCTCTGGGTTAATCGGTTGCATGGAGTGTGATCTGAAAGCCAAGCTCCAGTGGTCATAACTACCGTATATGAGATACAGAGATTGCAGCTGA
Source organism: Rhinella marina (assembly GCA_900303285.1). Taxonomy (NCBI): domain Eukaryota; kingdom Metazoa; phylum Chordata; class Amphibia; order Anura; family Bufonidae; genus Rhinella; species Rhinella marina. Next base: position 82,885 of record ONZH01023625.1, on the reverse strand, counting down.
ACCTGACCCTGGAGCCTGAGGTGGCCACAAAGCTATCCCTGTCTCATACACCTGTCTAATACACCTGTATTTCCTGAGAGTTGGGGGGTCCTTGTTTTTGTATTGAGGAACTTTAAGTTGCACTTCTGCAAGTCCTGCTTTTTTCCATCTTCTATGAGCATGTGGTAAGTTCTTGAAAATGTGGTAGCTGCTTTGAAAAATATGGAAATACGGAAATGGGAAACTAATATAGCCTGATTGGCTTCTCTTCACGGTCTTTGCTTCTCTGCTCAGCTACCAGGATGTAAAATTTTGCTTTGACACTGCCGCAGCCAATCGCTGGCCACAGCGGAGAACTGCTCCCCTTGCTTCATGTCAAATAGTCATGAGATGCATTGAGGACAGGTCACCACTGCAGCCAGCAATTGGCTGCAGCAGTGTCAAAACTGAAGTTTACATCCAGGGAAGCCAAGTAGAGAAGCAGAGGATGGGGAAAGAATTAGCTGGAAGGAAGCATGGGAAAGCAGGTAAGTATGCCTCCCTTTGCTGGTCTGTCAAGAGGGAGGGGAGTGTTGCTAAAAACACCCTCCCAAAGGGGCACAACCCCTTTATAGACTTGCCATAAAGGGACACATAAGGCTGTGCTAATGGCATGGATTTCCAGGATATTGCTTTTTGGAACCATAAACTAACAACAACTTTAATATGTACAGTATAGTAGTTGGTTCATCGTGATCTATAATATAGTATAATATATATATATATATATATATATATATATATATATATATACAGCACAGACCAAAAGTTTGGACACACCTTCTCATTCAAAGAGTTTTCTGTATCTTCATGACTATGAAAATTGTAGATTCACACTGAAGGCATCAAAACTATGAATTAACACATGTGGAATTATATACTTAACAAAAAAGTGGGACACAACTGAAAATATGTCTTATATTCTAGGTTCTTCAAAGTAGCCACCTTTTGCTTTGATTACTGCTTTGCACACTCTTGGCATTTTCTTGATGAGCTTCAAGAGGTAGTCACCTGAAATGGTTTTCACTTCACAGGTGTGACCTGTCAGGCTTAATAAGTGGGATTTCTTGTCTTATAAATGGGGTTGGGACCATGAGTTGTGTTGGGCAGAAGTCAGGTGGATACACAGCTGATAGTGCTACTGAATAGACTGTTACAATTTGTATTATGGCAAGAAAAAAGCAGCTAAGTAAAGAAAAACGAGTGGCCATCATTACTTTAAGAAATGAAGGTCAGTCAGTCCGAAAAATTGGGAAAACTTTGAAAGTGTCCCCAAGTGCAGTCGCAAAAACCATCAAGCGCTACAAAGAAACTGGCTGACATGAGGACCGCCCCAGGAAAGGAAGACCAAGAGTCACCTCTACTGCAGAGGATAAGTTGATCCGAGTCACCAGCCTCAGAAATCGCAGGTTAACAGCAGCTCAGATTAGAGACCAGATCAATGCCACACAGAGTTCTAGCAGCAGACACATCTCTACAACAACTGTTAAGAGGAGACTGTGTGCAGCAGGGCTTCATGGTAAAATAGCTGCTAGGAAACCACTGCTAAGGACAGGCAACAAGCAGAAGAGACTTGTTTGGGTTAAAGAACACAAGGAATGGACATTAGACCAGTGGAAATTTGTGCTTTGGTCTGATGAGTCCAAATTTGAGATCTTTGGTTCCAACCACCGTGTCTTTGTGCGACGCAGAAAAGGTGAACGGATGGACTCTACATGCCTGGTTCCCACCGTGAAGCATGGAGGAGGAGGTTTGATGGTGTGGGGGTGCTTTGCTGGTGACACTGTTGGGGATTTATTCAAAATTGAAGGCATACTGAACCAGCATGGCTACCACAGCATCTTGCAGCGGCATGCTATTCCATTCGGTTTGCGTTAAGTTGGACCATCATTTATTTATCAACAATACAATGACCCCAAACACACCTCCAGGCTGTGTAAGGGCTATTTGACCAAGAAGGAGAGTGATGGGGTGTTACGCCAGATGACCTGGCCTCCACAGTCACCAGACTTGATCCCAATCAAGATGGTTTGGGGTGAGCTGGACTGCAGAGTGAAGGCAAAAGGGCCAACAAGTGCTAAGCATCTCTGGGAACTCCTTCAAGACTGTTGGAATACCATTTCAGGTGACTACCTCTTGAAGCTCATCAAGAGAATACCAAAAGTGTGCAAAGCAGTAATCAAAGCAAAAGGTGGCTACTTTGAAGAACCTAGAATATAAGACATATTTTCAGTTGTTTCACACTTTTTTGTTAAGTATATAATTCCACATGTGTTAATTCATAGTTTTGATGCCTTCAGTGTGAATCTACAATTTTCATAGTCATGAAAATACAGAAAACTCTTTGACTGAGAAGGTGTGTCCAAACTTTTGATCTGTACTGTATATATATATATATATATATATATATATATATATATATTATACATATGTTCCTGTTCTGTGATGTTAACAAGAATTAAGAGTACAGCCAGTCAGGTTTCCTAAAACAGTCTTGGTAGGCAAAATCCGGAGTCGATCATAAAAGGAGAGAAAGTATAAAGGACATACTTCAATAAACCAATGCATCAATAAACCTGACCACATGGGCGTACCCTAAGAAATGGTATCCCGCATTTTTTAAAGGGAATTGTTAATGAACACCAACTTCTTTACAGGAGTTGTCCTGGATTTTTATATGGATCTCCTATCCTCAGCGGGGGTCTGACTCCCTTCCCCCCTGACAATCAGCTGTTCTGCAGTAGCTTTGGTGCTGGAACTACACAGCTCCGTCTATTGTGTAGTGGACATAGCTGGTAACTGCAGTGCTGCTACAATTTAGTTCAGTGGCAGCAGTGCAGTAGTTACCAGCTTCATCCACTACACTCTGCAGCTCTGTAGTTCCGGTGCCCACTTCCAGTGCCAGAGCTACAAAGAAACAGTTAATTGGCTGAGGTTCAGGAGGTCAGACCCTCACTCTTCTGATACTGATGGTTTATCCTGAGTATAGACCATCCATATCAAAATCCTGGACAACATTTTTAACCTCCAGTTATATTAAGTTGTCTCCTATCCACAGAATAGGGATAACTATTAGACCAATTGGAGTGCTACTGCTGCCCCGTACCCCCTGCAGCCTCTCTGAAATAAACAGAGCGCCTGATCGCACATGTGTGTGGTTGCTCTATTCATTTATATGTGAGCTCCAGATATTCCCATAGAAATGAGTTGAGTGGTCGGACGCATGCCCAACCGGTCATTTCAGGGGGGCTGCAGGGGGTACGGGGTGCCCATTCTTGTGATGGTTGGGATACCGATGGGACCCTCACCGATCTAATAGTTATCCCCTATCCTGCAAATTATTAAATTCATATTGCCATAATACAATCAGGAGGCTACACTTCAGGTCAGTCAATAGCAATTTGGGTGTTTAGTGGGTGCACCTCCCATCTTGCATATTTTAGGACATCTGCCAGATACCTGAGTTATTGGAGTGAAACATTCTCAATACTTAACAACATTGCAGTTAGTAAATTAGGGACAAATAGACTCTGCCCCAGGAATGCCCCAAACTTTACTAGAACTCCCATTTATGGATGGGTTTGCACAAGTGTCAACTGTTTTCAGCGAGCGCAAGATCAAATTAGCAGGATTCGGCTCTGAAAATTATGGACAGTCCTTGTAAATTCAGGACTGTTGGCAACCTTGATTTCCCTTTAGGATTTTTTACTCCTTAAGGGTAGCTTGATAGTTCCATCTGTCAGGATATCATTCTACAAGTTTACTAACCAGTCGCTACGTCTAGAATTCTCATTTGTTCGAGAGATGTGATTCTGACCTCGTATAATAGCTTTTTAGTCTAAGTCAATGTTCTGTTAATCTAATGTTCTTTATTGCAAATCTGTCACAATTTGTACTATGCTTTCAGAGAAGACTGGAAAATTACTCATATAAAACCCTAAATAAAAAAGACATTTCACATCTCGTAACAGAAGACAAATGACAAATCATCAATACTTCTCTTTGGAGAATATATTCTGACAGAAGATGTCCACCCACATCATACAGTTTGTAAGATGGGAGTTTCTGAATGTTTTAGTATTCATTGCTATTGTTTATATTCATGGGAATAGAAGATGTTGAGTGTTTACAGCAATTAATAATAAAAAAATGAATGAATAATTAGTTGGCATGATTTCCTGCATTTTGGGAGATTTCTATGCTTTAGGAAAAGAGTTTTCCTTTTCCTTTTTTTTTGTATTTAGTCTGTAATGTCAAAGTTATAAGTTCTCAACTATATGTTCAGTACCCAAGATCTGGGGGTATCTGCAAACGTTTTTATTGGAAATAGTTTGTATTGTAATGTATTGCATTTTTGCATGTTTGGCCGTATCTACCAGTTAAGGATGTAGATTGTAGATGTCAATGACTGGCAGAAACAGGGCTATCCACCCTGTTCCTCCCCTCTTGCTAGGAGTGGGCTGGTCCTGCTTCCTGCCAGGAGGAGGAGTTCCTGTTCAGAGACAGAGTGGAGAAGAAACACACTACAAAACTCCTGCTCCTGAAAAGTATTCTCTAGAGACAACAAACAGAGAGAACAACTAAAACTTATTTTCCAGTAAAGGTTTGAAAAGTCAAACAGCACAATGATACTAGCTAATACCTGCATCAAAGACACTACTGGAAGGTGAGCGGCTATAGCTAAAACACCCATCACTTAGACCACCACTAGGCCAATTACAAGTGTATTTCACTGATTGTAAATTTACTTAAAGTTATTTTGTACTTAGTAAAAGAGACTGTTATATGTTTACTTAATTCTTAAAAACTACATTTCCACTGCACCGATCCCCAGGAAGTAATGGCTTGAAGGAGTGCACCATGATACAACAGTTCATCGGGGTCACTACCACGTCCATCCTCTGCACTGGCTCCTCATGGGTTCACTGCATATGGACACCTATAGTTTTGTAATTATAGTTTGTATTGTAACACCTCATCAATTCAGACTCAAAATAACTCTGAGACCTTGTTCACCCTGGGCATTGTGGTACCCAAATAAAATACTGTGACAAAATGTGAGTGTTGGGTTTTGCCATAATCAGCGGCCTTCACCTTTGGCATACATGTATTTTGCAGGCTGACATTAGCTCCTGGAGATAAATATATGTATGGTACTGCATCCTTGCAGTCCGCAATAGGAAGGAAAATTCCAGCAGAATTTGATCCCTCTTGCAGCTTGGGGGGCCCGTTCTCTAGATAGGTGCCACATCTATCTGAAAATGATGGCATATCCTAACGATACTCGAACCTAGTAGAAGGCTATTAACCCTTCTGCAGTGTCCTGCTAATTAAATGCAGCTGGGGCAAATGGGAGGAGTAGTGATACAATCTACTCCCACTCCCTGTACAATGGCCTTTGCACAGATCAAATAACATGCCTAGAAAACTCCCCCCCAGAATTCAATTAGGTTCCCTCCAGTCTATTGTATCTATGACCCATTGTGGCTGCCGTAAACAGATCTTTAAATGCTCTTAACAACAGTTCAGGCAAGATGGCTGCCTCCATAAACTTGCATAGTAAAAGGAATGAAAAAGCTACAATCAGAAAATAGAAACAGATTAGAAATATGAATATGTGACACATTGCCTTTAAATAATTTAAAGGTGGCTTCTCAACGTGGTTTCCATACATTAATGGCATAGTCACAGGATATCCACATCCACAGTATATGCAAAGATGGCTATACATAGCATCCATAGACCAGTATGAAGACAGACAGAGAGATGGCAATTCAACCTCTTTAGTTTCTGGATGCAATAACTGCTCGACCCATCTTTACTGAGTGTAAACAGTGCTCACCAGGTGGACCTGGGCTCACAATTATTTGGCTTTGTCCTGTGTATAAGCCATCAATCTCTTTGGAGGGCAAACCCCTCTAACAAGAAATTTACTGATTGTCAAACATGGAAACCACTCATCTCTAATCTCTAGATTTCAACTACCTGTACCTGAGACATATGTGTCTTAGAGATTTCCGGGTTTTATAATGTTACCACTGTGGATGCAGAAAATGGGATTTCCATGACCCATATAAGAATATTTTTAAATCTTTTCCCATTGAAGCTTTATTTCCACCTCAATGTCATTGTCAGTTCTCCTAAAATACTGATTTAGGCATCCCATGACAATTGCAACAGCCTTATTGAACACTACTGGTGGAGTACATGATGGATAAACATCATCCCCGAAATATTGGACATGACAGATAAACCAGCAAGCATGCCTATTGTTCCCTGGAGAGTAGTAATAAGACTTGATCTTTACGCAAGCAGCAGGTTTAAAATAGCAGCATAACCTTATCTGCCGGATAAAGGTGATCATATAGAAATCTATCTTTGCTTCATTATCTAGTTGAAGAAAATGTAGATAAAGGATTCCCTCCCAACCCCTTAAGAAAGGTAGAGCTGCCTTTGGAAGGTGGGACCTCACCATACATTACACAGCTTTACAATAGATGGTAATCATTTGATCCTGGCTGCTAGTCTCACCACTGTTAGCCTTTCAGCATAGATGGCTCACTAGCCATGTGTTTAATGGCAGAGCTGAATTGACTAAGCTCTGGCGTTCTGATGTAGCCAGTTATATCTATTTCTGTGTGTACATCGGATTTACATTTCATATGATAGGCCCCATGTCCCCTGATGATTCTAGGGCCACAGATTAGATGAAACGCTTCGGGACAGATTTGATGTGGTAGGCACGTCGTATTTACCCCTTAAGTAGGGCATATTAGGGCGTACAATTCCAGGGTTAGGTTCCTGAGGCTCTGAGGGTTATACCAGGTACAGGGATGCACTAGGGTGAGTTATACGAGCCACCTTCTGGTTCCCGTGACTGCTTGCCTCTACAGAATCAACCCAGGCGTCTTGGACAATTTGTACTCATATGCATCTGGATATTCGGGTAAGATCATTCCAATCATATTACCCTATGCACAAAGGCTATTCTTTTGTTTCTTGGCCACTTTTTTAAAATATTGATATTAAATGTTACGTTTTAATGTAAATGAGATTAGCACTACCTTCCCTTTGGGATCTGTTACTTTGTTTATATGATTTGGGCGGTGCGGCGTACAGGCTAGATTGGTCTAAGTGCTGTGTATACCACACTTTTGATTTGTAATGATGTGATCCTGCCTATAACATGTTTTCATGGCTGAGCAGCCTGACAGCAAAACTCACCAATATGTAGTATATGCAAGTACCAGAGCGTAATGTGTAGTGAGGCCCCGGTCCCTCACCCCCCCTAGCTAGCTCTGCAAGTGGAGGTAACCAGTCCTGCTCACATTCTAGGACAGGTTGCTGGGGTTCATTCATTTTACTGCCCTAGATCACTTGAAATGTTGATATTAACCCCTTAGGGTTAACCCCGTACGTTCACATAGTGGAATTTGCCATTGGAATTAGACATGGACACCGCATCAAAATTCCAGAACTGGCCACATGGTGTCTGCCTCCCATTGTTTTCAGTGGGAGACAGCACTGTAGCTTGTGTTCCAGCAGTTTAAAGCTATAACCTTGCCAACAAGGGGCATGTCCTTTCTTCATGCAGTGTAGGAAGAGATGATGCTTGAAGCCACATAAATGACCAGTGATTGTTCATTACTAAATGACAATGGCATGACACAGCAATTAGTTACTAAACAATTGAACATGTTGCTCATCGTAGAACCAAATAGGTCACTGTTTCCTCACAGACTAGCCATTATTGCAACTGGAATGGTTTTTGTTAGTGTACAACGTTTACACATCACAGTTACAGAGTTTTATCTGCAGGTAGTTTTTTTTTTTCAGTGACAAATAAAAATTTTATGTTTAAAGGGGTTATCCGGGAATAAAAACTGTCCCCCATATGCCCAGGCCTGTCACACTGAATTTACTTACCTGACTCCCCGCTCACTGCGCCGATCCTAGTCCCTGCACCGCCGCAGCTGCTTCTTCCCGTGTAAAACATCAGGTGTCGGGGGGGAGCAGCCAATGGCAGGCAGTGACGGGGATGAGCCTCCCTAGCATCGCAGGTGACGCAGCAGCGGTGGTGCGTTGACCAGGAGCAGTGCTGGGAGCAGGGAACCAGGTAAGTATATTCAGTGTGAGGGGCCCAAGTATATGGGTATCATTTTTTATTATCGGATAACCTCTTTAACAAAGATTTTTTTTTTTGGCAGTTACCTCTGTGTCAATAAGTGTGAAATTCTCTCCTTCACTGGCCAATATATGTATAGCCTGGTGGGAGAGATATTTCTTGTTTCCATCCAGCAATCCCTTTGTTTCTTAATTTGATCTGGTATGGCCGCTAGAGATGAGTGAAGTTTTCAAAAAGTTGATTCAGACGCCTCACCAAATTTTTTCTAAAAAAATTTGCTTAGTTCTGAATTAATTTCTCATGAAGCGCCTTCTCATAAAGGTCTAATAGAATTGCTTATCTATTAAACAAGGAGGACACTGTTTAATTAGATAGCTATGTGCCCTAAACAGGGATTGATGCAAACTGCGGTGTCTCCTATGGATCCCTTCAGATTACATTCCCTGCCATGTCCCTGCAGTCTCCCTATGCTCTCCCTACAGTGTGTAAAAACCCTCCCTACGCTCTCCCTACACTGTCCCTGCAATGTCCCTGTACTCTCCCTGTCTAATATTCCACAATTAAAGGCTTCTTGAAAACTGTCTCTAGCACTTGTCACATCTCTCCCTAAGCTCAGCTCACAGTTAATGGTGGAGAACCCTTGGGATGAGACTTTTAAAGGGCTGTGACATCACAGGGGCTGACTAGCTGATTGGCTGTCTGCACGGCATTATGGATGCTCTCAAATTCCTGTGCTTCTTACTTTCACTTTGTAAAACGTGTAGCTGCCGTTGCAAATCAAATTTTTCCTAAACTTCGGTTCGAATTCCACTTCCAGTGGCCGCTATGTCGACGATTTGAACTTTATTTGGTTGGGCGATGTGTCTGCCATACCAGAATTTAGTGCTTTCCTGAACAGTAACGTTAATCTCAGGTTCACAGTGTCATATTATATTTCTAGTACTGCCTTCCTAGATTTGATTCTGGGACAGGACTCTGCACAGGGCATTGTAAATACTGTTACTTATCACAAGGAGATGGCAGGAAATACCACTTTGCTTGCCATCCCAGGCATGTAATATACAATATTCCGCTTGGCGAAATGATTCATGCCAGACTGAACTATTCAGATGATGCAGAATTTGTCAGCAATCTAAAAATATTTTACAAAGACTGCGGAACTGAAAATATCAAGATTAGTGCCTCCAGAGGGTAAAATCTGTTACCAGCAATATTATGCGGGATTCCCCATTGCAGAACCTGTTCCCCCAGTTTGTAGTGAAATGACTAGGTGAGGTAAACAATTAGAGATTAGCGTATCATCTAAAATTCGCCGAATATTCGTCGAACTTTTCATAAGATTTGTATATTCTACGAATCTATTCGACAAATCTACGTACAAATCATACGTTATTATGTGGTGTTTTTAGAACATTCGCGCAATAATAACAAACGTTTAGTTTTAAAAGGTACGCAACTTCTGTGAACACGTATGCATGAGTGTATAAATTGCGTATGAAAATTACGGGCTTTGCTAGAGCAGAATTTTGGAGCAGGAGGAACGCTCTGAGTCTGACCCCTGGCTACATATGGATACTGTATCAGGAGATGACAGCAGATCATCTGGCTGTGACTGAGATGAGCATGTCATCCACTCCACTACCTCATCCACTTTCTCCTCCACTACAATTTTGCTCCTTGGTGGGTTGGCCTGGTGGAACAACGGCCGAGTATTGCGAAATCTACAAGTAGAAGCTCCGGCTACAGGTCCTTTGGCACTGCTGCCCTGTGCCACCTTCTCCATATTTTTAGAGCTCGAGGTCTGGCTGGAACTGGACCCCTTTTTGCCAGTGATGATCGAGCACCCAGGTGCTCGTATGCTCGGGTGCTCTGGCCGAGCACTCCTCGAGTGCTCACAGAGACAATACTTACCTTCCCTGGCAGCTCCCTCCTCCAGTCCAGCAGGAAGATGGCGCAGAGTGGTAAGTTTTACCACAGCGCCACCTGCTGGATGGGAGGAATCCCTACAAAGAAGAAGCCTGAGGAGGAGGTAAGTGGTTTGTGTTTGTTTGTTTTCTATTTTTCAGGATCGTGAATGCTGAGGACTACTTCGGATTTGTTGTATTACGTCGGACCAGCTTTTATATTTTTTATATAAAATGGCCAAACAGTGGTCTGGGGAGTATTTATTTCAATAAAATATTTTATAAGTGTGTGTGTTTTTTTTTTACAACACTGCAGTTTTAGTAATTACGGCTATCTACTGACGGCCCTGATTACTAATACTGGGCTTAGTGCTTGCCGGTATGGCCAGCACTAACCCCAACATCTATTACCTCGGCACCCACCGCCACCAGGGGTGTCGGAAAGAGCCGGGTACCCGCAGGACCAGACCTTCTAAATTGAGGGTCCAGTTCTGGGGCAGCAGCAGGCTGTTACTGTTAGGCTGGGAAGGGCCAATAACCATGTCCCCTCCCACCCTGGTAGTGCCAGGCTGCCGTTGCTGGTTGTATCTGGCTGGAGAAGGAAAAAAGGGGAAACCCCACGCCATTTAAAAAAAAAAAATAATCTCCCTTTCTCTCTCCCCGCCTGATTAATTACTAGCCCTGCTCTGGCTCTGCACTCGCCCTGCAGTATCCCTGATATGTGTAATATGGATTCCCAGAACAATTACACCCCAATTTTAACAAAACAGGTCTCAGTCTCTCAGAACTACACACACAGTGCTTCTGCTCATCTTAGCAGTTGCAGCACAACTGATGCGTCACTGGCTTACCAAGCCTGAGCCAATCAGAGCAAGCCCTGCCCACTAGGTCAGGTGACCGCTTTCTTCACGGGCTTTTGACGAATGAATAACGAACAGTAAAAGTTTGCTAATTAATTAAATTTGCATGCAACAGCATATAGAGTAACTTATACGTAGCATTAGCGTACAATTTGTCGGACAAATACGTAGCGAATGCATAGAAAGCCTTTTTATTTTCGAATCTAACGGAGCGAATCTCAAAAAATTTAGATTTGCTTTGCAGCGGAAAATTTCCAAGATTCGTATCGAATCTACGAAGCGGCGAATAGATTCGCTCATCTCTATAACCAGTGTATTTTGTTTCCTTTTGTGATTTGACTGCTCAACTTTGATGCCACTACTGTATGTTGTTTAGACCAAAATACAGTAAAACCTTATTTGGATTTTTAACCTGTTGTAGCCTATGAACTTGTCATCTCCTAATCCAAGCCCCATGCCTTTGTCCTTTTTTGTCCTAATCTGCCATTGTTTACTCCTATGCAGCTTTCAGATCACTGAAGGTTTCTTCCAGTTACTTATATTACTATATTATGTTCCTGTTTCATTGCTTGCTCTATTTATACTTCTGATTGACCAACTAACTTTTACTTATCATTAGCGCCCCTTTAATTAAAACATCCTGGGTTCTGTAAGAGACTTATTGGTGGACTGTTCGTTCTTTAAGTTCAGTAGGTTTTATTATAGGCTATAAAAAAATATAAAGAAAGCATTTGCTTCTTGAAGGGGAGGAGTGTAAGCAATGAGGAGGAAGTTGCTCACATTGTACAGATTAAAAAAACTAGTGTGATTTGCTAGGTTTATCCTATACTCCTGCCTGTATGATTGAGACTATATGTTTACATCTGAGTAGCCATAGGAAGGAGCCTTATTCTTACTCTACCTACTTAATGCATCCCTATCGGCTGCATTCTATAGAGGGGAGAGCTTCTATCCCTTCCTAATTCAGATTTGTTCAGCTCTGTTCTTCAGATCAGGACAAGGGCTTCTCTGTCTTGCTCTACACAGTGGGAGGATCTGATTCTTTCTGCTGGGATTTCTGGTTTAAATTCCAGCCTCAAATAGTGGGAAAGAGAGGATGGCTTTGCAATGGGGCAGGCTCACCACTTGAATTTCTTTTCCCAACAGCAGCACTGTGGCAAGGAAGAAGAAGAAGAAAAAAAAAGCTATCTTCTGTTTTTCGCCACCTGGGAAGCAGCTGGAACCATGTGAATTCTATTTGGCAGCTACAATGGATCAGTGATCAGGAAGGAATAATTATTGTGGGGCTTGAGCTTTCAGCATCAGTCTTTGAAGGCAACTTACTATGTGTGGGCATCTGATCTGATTCTGCCAGGGAATCCGGACAACCATTTTAATTAAGTCGATGATCTTGTTTGGTGGAAGCTGCTTTCTGGGTGAAGGAAACAAGGGAGTTAAACTCAACAAAGCCTTGTGTCATTGTGTCTCCTGCATAGAGATGTAGATTTCAGCACTGGCGGCATGGACAGCTCCTGAGCTCCGGTTGTGCCTTTGATGTGTGGATGGTTCTTTAAATGAGTTTTCAATTTTCCCTGACGATCATGCTTTATTTCCAGATGGTGATTATGGCAGGGACTGTAATGCTGGCTTATTACTTCGAGTACACGGACACGTTCACTGTGAATGTCCAGGGCTTTTTCTGCTTTGACAGTTCCTACACCAAGCCCTATCCAGGACCTGATGAGAACAGTGATATCCCCCCAGTTCTTCTCCTCTCTCTGGTCACAGGGGTACCAGTACTGGTGGTAAGCATGGTTTTATTTTTCACTTATTATGTCTTATGTTCTCAGCTAAGAATGTAGACAGCTGGTACCTTGATCTGATCATACAACGCACATACATGCATGCTATGTGTGTCCTCTCCATGCCTAGAAACTCATTGCAGCACATGGAGAAGCCTAGGTATTGCAGGAAAGGGTTAACCTTGCTCATCTCTGCACTGATTATTAATTGCTTCTGCGATTGCAGATTTTCCATTTTGTGAATTATAACCTTTTTTGTAAGACTCTGAATGTTCACTGCACTTTATTTGCATTTTTAAAGCTGCATGGGGTTTTTGTGTGTATTGTGGCATGGTTTTACCCGCCTGCAGCTCCCTCTTCTGACAATCTCCCTTCTCTGATTCCTCCTCCTCCCCTTTTCTTTTTTTCTGGACTTACTGCTGCTCTCTCTGTGTCTTAAGTCACAGTGAGCCTTAATGTGCTGTGTCTTTGTGCAGAGCAGATCTGCAGTTCATTGCTGTGTAGCCTTGGGTCAGCATTAAGGCTCATTATGCTTTGGGCTAAAATAGAGAAGATTGCCCTTTTATAGGAACCCTTTAGAGGCTGACATGCCACCTCCTATCCATAACCTGACAGACTCTGCAGCTCCTGCCTTTAGAAAGCCATATAGGGGGTAATAAAATATAGGGAAGCAGATCTGTGACCTGCTACATAATAGCAGTTTCATCAACTGTCAGCTCCAGTGTGGAACTAGGTTAGGGTAGGTGAAATTAGGTTGCAAGCTCCTTCATTCACAAAACAATCCCTGACCACTTATTATAGGATTGGAGGGGGGAAGGGGTTATGCAGATTCAAGACCTGGTTTCTTTGTAACCTTAATGAATTTGAACTTTAACCCATGCATTGCCTTATAGAAGCAGGGAAATGTATCACCCCTATAGACAAGGGGCTCTGTGTAATCTGTTAGGTCTACTATACTATGCCTTTTCATAGAATTGACATGCATTAAACTCCACTTTAAGTGGTGGTATTTGTTCTATGTACTCCAAGATATGGTAATTGCACAGTGTGTTTCACTTACTTTACCCCTCGCTAAGTGGTTAGTGTACGTGGATTTATCTGACATGGTAATTGGGAGTCATTTATGACAATTGCTGTTACATTTAAGGGGAGAGAGCATAGAGGTGATGTATTCATTATTACTTGTCATAACCGGTTCACATCCTTAGGTAACCTTGGAAAATACTGCAGGAGACCATAAGGATACTAGGGTGGGATATATCCTGTATGTATGTATATATATATATATATATATATATATATATTTATATATTATATATAATATAATAAAATATATACATACATATACTTATAGCATATATTATGTGTATATATATATATATATATATATATATATATATACACACACACACACAGAAATACACAGAAAATGAACTTGCACCTCCAAAATAAGTAAATATTATATATATATATATATATATATATAGCTGCATGAAGCTGTACGTTTATTGTGCCCTAGACCTGTAAGTGAAGGGTTAAAAATGAAAATGAATTCTAAGTAGGCTTCATGCATATTAAATTAGTATCAGATCTAAAATAATTAAATACAGTACAATACTGCATGATATTTGTCTACATTATAGGCAGACGTTCACTAGGGTTTGATCTGGTGGTTCCCACTGTGACATTTCTTCTGTTTAATACAATAGGTTTTCCCATTAACATATGCTGTACTCGGCACATGGCATAAAGCCTCTTACCTGTACCGTAGTCTTTTTTCCACTTGTTCTAATGTTAGACAGTAATTCTAATGCAGCGTCTGATTATGGATTGGGTTGATCAATGTGGTACTATGTATCCTGTACTATATTATATGTATTATTGTCTGTGTGGTCCTTTAGGTTTCCTAATGTTTGAAAGCATTAGAGGATTTGCAGAAAAAAAAATCTTCTATCCAGGTAGAAAGCCCATATATGAAGACTTCTAATCAGAATGAATCTGTATGAGGATTGTCCAGACTGCGTCCTCCAATGATAAGCTGATCACAGGGTATCCCGCTGCAGGGATACCAAGCAATCATCTGAAATCTGTAGAGAAACTTAATAGTGTTCAGTTTCCCTGAAGCACCACCACAGGAGAAATGAAGCATTACATAGTCCTCAATGAATTTAGTAGGCTATCTGTGTCAGGTATGGATGAGTTGGGTCCTCCAGGGAGACAAACACTCTTTGTAGCCGCTCCATAATCTGGTTCAATGATGGGAGTCCAAATTAATTCCCTCTATTATCTCAAATTTTTTAAGAGAGTATCTCTGAATGAGTTTTCTAAACTCGTCAACCCTTTTAACCCCATTTTTGATTTTTGATTTTCTTTTTTATCTCCCCACATTCTAAGCCATAACTTTTTAAACTCTCGAACTCTCATTCACATATAAGGGCTTATTTTTTGCAGAGCAAGTTGTATTTTTTTAATGGCACCATTTAATTTACCATGTCTTATATTGGAAAATGGGAAAAGGACCTGACAGCAATTCCGATATATCAGTCATGGCCAAAAGTTTTGAGAATGATACAAATATTAATTTTTACAAAGTCTACTGCTTCAGTTTTTATAATGGCAATTTGCATATACTCCAGAATGTTATAAAGAGTGATCAGCTTAACAGCAATTACTTGCAAAGTCAATATTTGCCTAGAAAATGAACTTTATCCCCCAAAACACATTTCAACATCATTGCAGCCCTGCCTTAAAAGGACCAGCTAACATCGTTTCAGTGATTGCTCCATTAACACAGGTGTGGGTGTTGATGAGGACAGGGCTGGAGATCAATCTGTCATGATTAAGTAAGAATGACACCACTGGATACTTTAAAAGGAGGCTGGTGCTTGGCATCATTGTTTCTCTTCTGTTAACCATGGTTATCTGCACAAAAATGGCCTAACAGGGAAGAGTATCGCAGCTAGAAAGATTGCACCTCAGTCAACAATCTATCGCATCATCAAGAACTTCATGGAGAGAGGTTCCATTGTTGCCAAAAAGGCTCCAGGGCGCCCAAGAAAGACCAGCAAGCGCCAGGACCGTCTCTTAAAAGTGTTTCAGCTGCGGGATCGGGCTACCAACAGTGCAGAGCTTGCTCAGGAATGGCAGCAGGCAGGTGTGAGTGCATCTGCACGCACTGTGAGGCGGAGACTCTTGGAGCAAGGCCTGGTCTCAAGGAGGGCAGCAAAGAAGCCACTTCTCTCCAGAAAAAACATCAGGGACAGACTGATATTCTGCAAAAGGTACAGGGAGTGGACTGCTGAGGACTGGGGTAAAGTCATTTTCTCTGATGAATCCCCTTTTCGATTGTTTGGGACATCTGGAAAACAGCTTATTCGGAGAAGACGAGGTGAGCGCTATCACCAGTCTTGTCTCATGCCAACTGTAAAGCATCCTGAAACCATTCATGTGTGGGGTTGCTTCTCAGCCAAGGGAATCGGCTCTCTCACAGTCTTGCCTAAAAACACAGCCATGAATAAAAAATGGTACCAGAATGTCCTCCGAGAGCAACTTTTCCCAACCGTCCAAGAGCAGTTTGGCGATCAACAATGCCTTTTCCAGCATGATGGAGCACCTTGCCATAAAGCAAAGGTGATAACTAAATGGCTCAGGGAACAAAACAGAGATTTTGGGTCCATGGCCTGGAAACTCCCCAGATCTTAATCCCATTGAGAACTTGTGGTCAATCATCAAGAGATGGGTGGACAAATAAAAACCTACAAATTCTGACAAAATGCAAGCATTGATTGTGCAAGAATGGACTGCTATCCGTCAGGATTTGGTCCAGAAGTTGATTGAGAGCATGCCAGGGAGAATTGCAGAGGTCCTGAAGAAGAAGGGTCAACACTGCAAATATTGACTTGCTGCATTAACTCATTCTAACTGTCAATATAAGCTTTTGTTACTCATAATATGATTGCAATTATATTTCTGTATGTGATAAAAACATCTGACAAACACACATAAAAACCAGAGGGCAGCAGATCATGTGAAAATATAATATTTGTGTCATTCTCAAACTTTTGGCCATGACTGTACTTTAGTAAATACTTTTTTGGAGCATATTCTCTAAGAATGTTGCA
This sequence comes from Rhinella marina, assembly GCA_900303285.1. Taxonomy (NCBI): domain Eukaryota; kingdom Metazoa; phylum Chordata; class Amphibia; order Anura; family Bufonidae; genus Rhinella; species Rhinella marina. The sequence goes on along the minus strand of ONZH01023625.1, from coordinate 66,076 downwards.
TTGTTTTGTTTCTATGTTGTCCCTACTAGAAATGTATGAACAATTTGACAATTGGGTGTCACCAGTTAGGATTTGTCCCTATCCAGTCTAAGGCAGGTTTATATGAGTATCTTCGGCTTGGAAAACACGATGACTGCATTTCCTGGAATAAACACTGTTCCTCTGACCCAAACTAAGGGCATCATAATGATTTATGGAGCTGTGAGTTTCTGTCTGACACCCAGATCTACTATACTGGCATTATGTGAGTACAGTGCAGTAACGCCACAGTCATGCATGAACTCACAGCATCTTAATTCGTTATGATGCCGATAGTTTGGGTCAATTCCGGATCTGATAAAAATTGCTCCAGAATTATTTAAAAGGAAAATGAAAGCATTTAAAACACAGACATGTCAGTAGAGCTGACAATTTCTCGTTAAAGGGGTATTGCCATCACAGACAATGGGGGCATATCGCTAGAATATGCCCCCATTGTCTGATAGGTGCAGGTGCCACCTCTGGGACCTGCACCTACAACGAGAACAGAGCTGGGAAAGTTGTGGCTGGAGGACCCCGGGTTTCCCGGGGTCCGGCCGCCACCAAGCGCTGCTCCCATACAAATGAATGGGAGTGCACTGTGCGGCCCTCGTTCCCATTAATTTCTATTGGGCTGACGGAATGAAAGGAGGGCGGCTGCGCATGCGCAGTGCACACTCCCCTACTTTCCTCACTCTGTTCTCCGTGTAGGTCCCAGAGTTGGGACCCGCACCTATCAGACAATGGGAGCCTGTCCTAGCGATATATGCCTCCATTGTCTGTGATGGAAAAACCTCTTTAAAAAGTTAAAAAAAAAAATCACTTTTAAATGCATAAAAAATAAAAATATTAGGCCCAGATTATGTATGACAATATCTTCCCAACATCTGTCATCACGGGAGCACCAGGAGGTTTGGCTTGGATGGAATTTGATCTACCTACCAGAATCCAATGGTATCTCTGATTTGCATGAAGTCAATTTTTTTCCTCAACCTCGTCATATAGATTATTTTCCAGGGTAGTGTGACCTTTCAGATAGTGGTGGCCATTTAAAGATTCACCTCAAAGCATTTTGTTTGCAGACTTGACACAGAGCAGAACCGAAGCAAGCAGTTTATGGCTTTTCAATGACTTCCAGCCCTCCTGTGTGTAAGGTTCTAGATATTATCTTTGAATGTCTCATGTGTAATCCAGTCATTGCATGTTAAGGCCCCATTCATACGACCGTGTGAATGGGGCCGCATCTATTTTGCAAAATTGCGGAATAGATGCGGCCCCATTCACTTCTCTTTTGAAGCATGTCCTATACTTGTCCGTGCGCACGGCGGTGCACTGTCAATGGGGCCACACGGCGTGTGTTCCGAGCACTGCGGAACACACACCGGGCGGCCCCCGGATTTTTGCGGCCCCGCAAAAATACGTTCGTCTGAATGGGGCCTAAGGCTGTATTACACAGCCTGATTCAACCAGAAATTGTAGGGAAGGAAGCGTTCTTTCCCGGCAATCACTTGCTTGATAGCGGAGGAGGACGCTGCTATTACAAGCAGTGATCTCTCCCACAGCATGGTGAGGAACGATCGTTATGCCATTGCTTGTCTCATACTGTCCAGTTGTTTGCTGGCATCAGATTGTGATTAGACATCACGAACTGCCGACAGTGTTTGCTAGTTCATCGGGTAATCGGTGGCAGTATTACACTGCCAGATCATCACTAACAAGCATTTCTTAGCACTGATTGGCCCAACAATCACCTGGTGTAACATAGGCTATACTCAACCTCAAAAAGAGAGTTCCTGTATTTAATCAGTAAAATGAAGAATGTCAAAGTAAATGCCCCATTAAATGTGGCCTGTCTGGCCCAACAAGAAGTGCCTAAAAAGATTAAAATAGACAAGTTACTGAGTCCAGATGGTATACATTTGTATCCTAAGAGAATTAAGTAATGTAATAGGCAAACCCTTATTCCTGATATTTAAGGATTCTAAAATGATAGGGCCAGTCCTGCAGGATTGGGGTTTAGAACTGGGAGTCAAAAACTGATGTTTAAAATCTGTTGTGTGTAAACTGTTTTGTTTTGTTTGTTTTTTTTTCTCCTAAAAAGAGTAAAATTGGCTTCAAACTCATGGAGATCAACTTTGCAGGATAACATAGTGAACTGGATTGAAGTATGTGTTTTCAGCCTTACTAACCATGGGGCACGTTTTAAGCTGGCAGTGGATCCTCCGGAGTTATGAAAAGCCACAGGCCTCAACATAACTTCGGCTCATCCAGTGCCAGTTCTAAATGTAAGACATATTCCGAGCTGTCTTACATTTAGACTAATTCTACACCTAAAACAGGCGTAGAAAATGGTAAATGATACGGGTTTGCCGGCCAGTCCCCTCCCCACCAACACCATGCCTACTTATTTAGACCTGGTGTAAGCATGGCAAAGTCACAGATAGTGGCGCAACTAACCATTGCACCACTATCTGTGCCTGAAACACGCATAATTTAGGCGTATTTCAGCATAGTCAATGACCCCCTATGTTACTATGTTCATGTTCAAAATAGTCTTTTTCTGGATGTTCCTAATCTCTGGTTTGTTCTTGTTTTAATGTTGGATTATGGCCACTGTACTTGACCAATGGTGATCTGTAGGCATCTCCATGTCCTGGCCGGTGAGGCACCTGCAAAAAAAATGTAAAATTCCCAGTTGAGAACCTAGTTCTGGCATGTACTCTATAAAATAAAGAATGGTAATGATTCTTCAAGTCAAGTGGAGCATTACTATTGACCTACTGACTGGACACGTGACATGATTGTATAGACATTCTGTATATACAGTAATAATACATACATGCTACTTGTCTTGTATGCCATATGATAGAGAAAGAGTGCAGTGCTGGCTGCCTCCTCTAACCGCATCATAAAAAACATACAAGTTGACAGCTGCAGATGAAATCAGCTTTGTCCCAATTATCCTTCGTTGTCATGACAGTAAAGGTTAGAAAACATAATGTACCGTTTGTAGGAAGATTTTATTTTTGAAAAATAACAATAAAAACACAATCATCTCTCTCTCTCTCTCATCCTAACATTTATTTTCACCCAATGTTATTTTTGTTTTGGGTTAATTTTTAGCTATACATGATGAGATGGTTCTCCCATTCTTATGGTCAGCCAGGTTCATAATCACAAGGAGGTTTTTCAGTCTTTTTGTGCTATATCATTCACTCCTGATCATCTTTTATATCTATAGATTTATAAAGATATCCATTCATAATGGTATTTTTGGTCTGATCATCACATTGGGCATAAGTACCTAACCACATCTAAGGGCCAGTGGCGTACATAGAGAAGTAAGGGCCCCATAGCAAGGATCAAACCAGGCCCCGCACACAGGACAGAAGGGTTTCCGCCTAAACCTTTTTCAATGATCCTTGGGCCATTATTCCACTGCCTCATTTGCTAAAAGTTGTTCCTTTAGAGAGTCCTGACCAAGTTTTCACCTCCAGTAGAAGAAGGGATGATCCCAACTAAGACTGGGCCCCCTGTTGCCCTGTCTGAGGGGCAGCCTGACAGAGGAGTAAGAACATAGCAGTCACACGGTCTGCCACTATGGTAGTTACACCCCTGGTAAGGACTACTATACCTTGAGTCCACCGGAAGAGATGAAAGAGAAGAGATCCACCATCCAGCTGTATAGAACACGTGCATGTCCCCTTTAAAGGGCATCTGTCAGTACCAATGACACTGGCTGACCTGTTACATGTACACTTGGCAGCTGAAGACATCTGTGCTGGTCCCATGTTCATATGTATTTGCATTACAGAGAAAAATCATGTTCTTATATATTCAAATGATCCTCTAGGAGCAACGGGGGCCTTGCTGTTACACCTAGAGGCTCTGCTCTGTCTGCAACTACCACACCCTCTGCCTTTTGATAGGGCCAGGGGTGACGACAGTTTCACTGCCTGTCCCTGTCTTATCAAGGTGGAAAGTGCGCAGCAGTTACATAGAGAGCAGAGCCTCTAGGTGTAACGACGACGCCCCTGTTTCTCCTAAAGGCTCATTTGCATATATGAAAACATCAGTTTTCTCAGCAATGTGGGCACATATGAACATGGGACCAACACAGATGTCTTCAGCTGCCAAGTGCACATGTAACAGGTCAGCCAGTGTCATAGGTACAAAGTTCTCCACAGCAAAAATGATTTAAAATATTCCCCTCATGATATATTCCCCCCATGACTTCTCTTTTATTAGTGCTACAAGTGTCAGCTTCTGTATACGTGCATATGTCTATTATATTTATTCATAGCCCATGCATGTAGATATTTCCAACAGGGTTGTTTTCAGCCTTGAAGCGTCCACGATCATACAGCTATGTACTACATGTACTAAATCATACAGCTATGTACTACAATGTAATTATAGGACATAGCCTGACTGTTTGCTGGCAGATGATTATCTATTCATTTCTATTCCCGATTTCCATATTGGACAGGATAGTTTATTGGCCTCCAAGTAGGAAGAGATCAGAGTTACAAACCAATAAATTGTGTATTTTTGATCCAATGCCGACACAAATCTGAATTAGTACCTTCAAATAGCCCCATAGGAAACTTTTAAAGCAATTTAGGAAGTAGAGTATATACAGCCAGAATGAATCCCCTGCAAGGCCTCATTAAGATTCATTAAAAATATTTTCCTACCATGCTATGCAGTAAAATGTGGAATATTGAAGGAAAATGCGTGAATTAAGTACAGACATTTTAAAATGAGGGATTAATTGATGTAAAATTACACATGAATATGGAACATGCCCTGTAAAATTAGTATCTTTCACTGGTCCTTATTTATGTTCCTTATTTTGAAGTAGGGTTTTCCAGGAATTGGGCAGATTGAGCAGTAAAATGTTAGATCAATACCTGACCTGCTTTCTAATTCTTTTTTTTTTTTATGTGGCAAATTCATTGTGCAATTTCATGTCTATGAAGTCGACGCCAATCTCAAAGCTTTAAAGGGAACCCACTATTAAACCAGAGAACTGACAAAATGAGGTCCCTAGAGGGTGAAGCCCATGGAAATTTTGACAAAAACTGAATGAAATGGTTGATAACCCAAAAAATAGTCCCTGTACAGGATCACCCTTATTGAAATAAAATGTAGGCTGAAAAGTTGCACTAAAGTACTGCAAGATTTTTATCTTACAAGTTGATATCTAACTGGTTTCACTTGCACCCAATATTTATTTGTCCCTTACTGCTTATATTTTGCTGCTGTCTGGATAGATAGACTGTTAGACAAACAGACAAGCATAGAAAGATAGAATGAATCAGCCTTCCTAGTCATATGTGCAGGGGTAATATTTGTATCATAGTGACTTCAGGTGTACCACCTGTAACATACAGTATTAACATACAGTAGTTTGTAAGGCTAAAAAAACATACCCTGTAATCCATCCAGTTCATCTCATTTTCTTGCAATTGCAAAGTTGTTACAGATCAAGACAAAAACTCCCACGAGGAGATCAACGATCACCTGGATCAACAATCCTTCTCCAGAAATCCTGAAACTATAACCAGTAATATTATTACAACCAAGAAATATATCCAAACCCCTCCTGAACTCTTTTAGTGAATTCACTCTTAGGGTACAGCCACACAGAGGGGGCACGATCCAGTCGGTTGCGGTCATGCTGCAGTCATGAACTGCATGGTCAATTAGCACAACGTTTCCTTTCATTTAACTAATGAAGACTGTACTGTATACTCTTTCGTTAAGAATGGCTGTGTGACACCTTCAATACCGCGCGGCCATTAACAATGAAGACCAACTAAACAATGAAGTCTTCTTTAGTTAAATGAAAGGAAGATGCAGGCTAATTGGCTGCACGGTTCATGACTGTAGCATGACCACAACCCGACCTGATCATGGCCGCTCTGTGTGACTCTACCCTTACAGTAAACAGCATTGTCTTTTAAATTACTATAGGGAAAACACATGGCTCTGTTATTTTGGTAATAAAATTTATAGCAATGTTAATCATTATGGATCTTTGTAGGCTGCATCACTCCCTGTCATCTGCTTGATATTAGGGACACCCTTGAAACACAAAGAGATTGCCCAAAAAGACAACCCCTTTAAGTAATACTGTACAATCAAGGTATTGTCCTTAAAGGGGTATTCCCATAACAAAAAATGGGGACATATCGCTAGGATATGCCCCCATTGTCTGATAGGTGAGGGTCTCAGAGAACGGAGAAGGGAGAGTGGTGGGTGAAGGACCTATGTCCCCATTGTCTGTGATGGGAATACTCCTTTAGTAAAAACACCTCAGTTCCAAGTCATAATTAGTATCCAGTAGTAGATTATGATCCAATGTGATACTAATTATGATTTAGTATCCAGCAATCGATTAATATCCAGTGTCATACAGTGTGACAGAAGCAGCATTTGTATGAATGAACAAAAGGTTTCCAAATGAATGAAATTGTGATTAATTAAACTGCTGTGAAACTGGAACTTTCCAAACCTCCAGGGGATTTTTATTGAGCCCCTAATGAAAACAGAGCTTCATAAGCATGATTTAACCACTCTTCCAGTGACACAAATCAATACCAGCAAAGGCTGAGCTTTGTGAAAATATGACTTAGTTCTAGTTGAATGCAGTCATCACTGGCAGATGTGGGGCAAAAGTGAGAAATTATTCCTATCCTAAAGCATAAACTTAAAGGGGTTATCCAAGACTTATAACCCCCCCCCCTTCTCCCCAAATGCCTGGGCCCCTCACACAGATTGTCCTTCCCCGACACCCGTGGTGCTTCTGATGCCGGTATGGCTATCGCTGCATCTCCTGTTCGTGCAGATGAAAACATCCAGTGACGGGGGGTGGCAGCCAATAGCAGACTGTGACAGGAACGAGCCTTCCTAGCGTCACCTGTGATGCATCAGACGTGATGCGGATGCCGGGGAGTGCAGTAAGTACAATCTGTGTGAGGGTCCCGGGTATTTGGTGGGGGTGGGGAATTATAGGTCTTGGATAGGTCCTATAGGTCCTTTAAAGAGGACCTATCACCTTTCCTGACATGTCTGGTTTAATAGCTACATGCATTCCCCATGTAATAACAGTTCTGGAGCGTCTTAATATATAAGTCTCCAGCAGATCAGTGCTCATCTTTTTCTAAGATCATTAGCGCAGTGTCAGCGAATGATAAGTTTCCTATCCAATAGTTAGAAAGCCAACAACGTAAATTATACAATTACATTGCATTTAAAGAGCATCTGTCAGCATGAGCAATTAATTCTAAGAAACCAGGCATACTGACTGAATTTCAAAGAGTTATCCACAGGATAGGTCATCAATATCAAATCGTTGGGGGTCAGAGTCCTGAGACTTCTGTCAATCAGCTGTTTTGGGAAGCTGCAGCGCTCACCGGAGATCTGAGGCCTCCCAGTTGCTTACAAAGCAGAGCGCTGTACATCGTATAGTGGCAGTGCTTGGTATTGCGCCTCAGCCCTATTGACTTCAATGAGGTTGAGCAGCAACTAGGTCATGAGACCGATGTACAGTCTGATGATATTCACCGATCTCTAATTCCAGGATTTTCTGGTCCCCACTGGCCTCTACTTCCTGGTTATTTTAACACCAAGTAAATGAGTACTGGCCATACCAGTGACCACCGAAACCAGTGATAGAAAAAGGTCCAAATGTAAGACCACTCAGAAGCTGTCTTACATTTAGAACTGGCGCTGGATGCGCCAAAGTTGTAGAGAGGCCCACACCTCTTAATAACTTAGGGCTTTATTAAGATGGGTGTCTAAAATGTCGGTCTTTATAAATGTGCCCCTATGTGTACTGATTTGTAACCCCACTTGAATTTTTAGATACTGTAAGTCCTTGTGCTCCAAGATGTGTTATTTTATTTTTAATATTTTACCAAACTGTGGAAATCTGGACATCTTGTTATGCAATATTACCTTAACTTCAATATCCTACATTGCTTTTTAATGCTTGAAACGGAACCGTTTTTTATTGTGGCAGATTGTGTCAGAGAAAATGGATATGTCCCCATTGACTTGCATTGTGGGTCAAGACGGATCAGTCTTGGACCGCATCCCAGGACGGAAAGCAAACTACAACATGCTGCGGTTTGCTCTCCGGTATGAGAATGGAATACATTTTGGAGCACTCAGTTTTGTCCAGTTATGTTTTGTTCCCATTGACAATAAATGGGGACAAAATAGAAGCATTTTTTTTGTTTCCGATATTGAGACCCTATGACGGATCTCAATACCGGAAAATATTAACCTAGTGTGAAAATAGCCATATGCCGGATGCATCCTTTGACGGAACAGCCTGCCGGAACATTTTAGTGCTAGTGTGGAAATAGCCTAAAGATGCACCAACTTTTGACACTGCTTATTGCATACACTGACATTAAAAATTTCCCCGTATGGTAAATCATTCATAATAGTTTTTGGAGACCTGGAAAATATTGGTAGAAAAGAGACTTATGTCCACCAAATGAGGGGAGGGTATGGGTGAAAGAAGGAGCAGAAGCAGCTTAGTCTCTAAGAGTAGTTTTAATTCTTTGGCTATATCGTTATTGTTCAGTGGATTACTAAATAATCTTGAATGCCCGGCATCAGCCTAATTCATTTTTGATGATTTGGTAGTCTTCTACAGTGAATAGATTGTCTGGCTGGTGTTTTGGAAGCAATACAGACTGCTGCAGCCCCCCAGCACTGCAGATCAGAGAAGAGCTGGCCAGGACATTAGGGATTTGGCTCACTCTGATACTGCATGCTGGAAAATACTCAATAAAATGTTTCAGCTATCACATAATAAATGCTTTCCCTTGTTCGGATGAAGCTCCCTTCACTGATCTAATCAGAAATATTGAAGTTCTCATGAATTCAAACAGTATCTTCTGCTGTGCAATCACTTGTGCTTTGTGTATTAATTACATTCAGATTTTTCCAATTGGGCCTTTGTTCCTCTCTAAAGAATACAGCAAGTGCGTAATGGGGTTAATTACAAATTCTGCGTCTACTGTTATGCTCCGGCTGCAAGAAAAAAACATTTCAGCGGAAATTTCCATGACTATATTCTAGACGTTGGCAAGTCTACACATGTAAGGAAATGGATTATGGTCATGACTGATCCAACAATATAGGATGCAACAATGACTGATCCAACAATATAGGATGCAACAATGACTGATCCAACAATGGTGACAGACAATAGTAATACAAGCTAAGGCTAGCGCTAACTAATTTGAAGGGTAACTACAAAGACATAACTTGAAGCTATGATGGAAAATATGTGATGGGATCCTAAGATCATCATGTTACTGTACATTTATAGCACTGCTGTCCTTTACTATGGTGCGCTGTAGCATAGCGTAAGTGTATTGTCACTGTTGTGGCTACCAGTGCGGTGTAAGTGACTCAGTTCAACTTTATTATGCTGCAATGTAGTATAGAGGAAGTATGATGTGTGGTTGGGTGATGAATGTAGCATGCAGCTCCAGCTTAAAGTCATAGGAACACATCTATGTTTTCAATCAGTGGAGGTCTAAGGGTACGGCCACGCGGTCAGCTTTCTTGATACAGTTTTGGAAGCCAAAATCAAGAGTGGATCATAAAAGGAGAGAAAGTATAGAGGACAGATATGAATTATTCTCCTTTTTTAATTCACTCCTGTTTTTTGCTTCCAAAAGTGCATCAGGAAACCTGACCTTGTCACTGTACGGCTGTACACAAAGTGCTGAGACCCCCATCGTCTCTAGAATGGGGGGAGAGAAGTGCTTGCTTAGCATGCTTTCTTTCCTCTCTGCATGAGCCAGGAGCAAGACAGGTTCACAGACTTTCTATTGAGTTTGTCTCAATTTGTTTCCTGCAGCAGGGAGAGAGAACTCGCTAAGTGAGCTCTTCTCTCCCCTCCTTTGATTGGGGTCTCAGCACTCATATCCCCACCAATTTAAGCTGATATATCCCTACATATTAAAAGTTTACTCAAAGTACCGTGCTACTTTAAAGGTGCAACAAGTGCTCTTAGCTGAACAATGTGCCAATGTAGCTCCTGTCTGAAGTTTTTGCCTATTGTTGTAAAGCCTCAGTTAGCTGAAGGTGGCCTAATAGATTGTCTGTCAGACATGTTTTGCTAACCTCATCTCTTGGAGGAGAGGTGGAAAATGCCAAAAGGACCCAAATGGATGAAGGACTCAACCTAGTGCTTCTGCACCTAAGGGTCCATTGACATCTGAGTTGAAGCATTTTTCATAGATTCTGCCATATCCTGTCACATTTCCTGGAAAAAATGTTTACATCATGGAACCAGATGGACCATTTTACAGAGTCAATGAAGTCCATCGGGTGCCATTGGTATCTGTCATGTAAAGGATTCATTACAGATTGAATTCCTATTTTGTGCTAGAACAGAAAAATGAAATTCACAACTGAGATGTGAAATCGACCTTGGTGTGGTGGGGGGTCTCAGTGCTCCCTGAACTCAACTAATATTAGTTTCTGACTTGTTTCAATGTCAGGTTATTAATCAGGTTTTTGATGCTTATCTGACAGCAGCATAAAGTAGTAACAGATATTCTGATTATAGCGCTCTGTCACTTGTCAATATGTAGTTTTATTTTTATGATAATATAGTTATCAGGTGCAGAAATGACGGAATTTCAATGTGCATGCACACTAAATGTCTCAATATTCATCAATACCAGGCTTCCTCCAGCCTCCCACCAATGACTGACAGTTTTTCCTAATATTATGCATAGGGAGAAATCTGTCAATCAGCAGCTGGTGGGCAGAGCAGCTGGCTGCTTATTATCAAGGACTCCAGAGCATGCACACATCATGGCAATGATCCCTTAACCCTTTGTACCCCAGAGGTTTTTTTCGGTTTTGCATTTTCGTTTTGAGCTCCCTGCCTTAATAAAGCCATAACTGTTTTATTTTTCTATTCACGTAGCTGTATGAGGGCTTGTTTTTTGCGGGACAAGATGTGCTTTCCAACGCCACCATTTAATATTGCATATGGAGTAGTGGGAAGTAGGAAAAAAATTCCAAATCGGGTGAAATTGCAAAAAAAACTCAATTCCGCCACGGTTTTACGGGTTTTTTATTCACGGCAACAGATGTTCTTTAAAACTGACCAGTTACTTTCATTCTACTAGTCAGTACGAATCCGGCAATACCTAATATGTATAGTTTTCCTTGCGTTTTGATAGTGATAAAAAAATTATAAAGTTTGACTTTTTTTTTGTCATTTCTTGACCCCTATAACTTTTTGGTATTTATGTGTACGGAGCTGTATGGGGGCTCATTTTTTGTGGGGCGATCTGAACTATTTATTGATACCATTCTGGGGTGTGTATGACTTTTTGATCGCTTTTTATTAAATTTTTTTTGGAAAAAAAAAGCGACAAAAAAATTGCGAATCGGCCCTTTTGACGCTTTTTTTCCATTTTGCTGTTATTCGTATGGGAAATAATTTTTTATATTTTTATAATATAGGCGTTTTCGCACACGGCGATACCCATAATGTGTATTTTTTACATTTTTTAATACTTTTATTTTTATTTTCGGGAAAGGGGGGTGATTTGAACTTTTACGTTTTTTTTATTTTTATTTTTATTTGTTTAAAAACTTTATTTTTTTTTACACTTTTTCATAGTTCCCATGGGGAACTATAACTAGCAATCATTTGATTGCTTATATCATAGACTCCAATGCACTTGCATTGGAGTCTATGATGATTTTAGTGCTTTCCCATGGAGCCCTATTACGGCAAGGGTTCCATAGGAAAGCCTATGCAGCAGCCTCCTGTCATTCATTATGACAGGGGCTGCTGCAGGCACGCTCCGGCTCCTCCGATCGCCACACGGGGCAGCCGGAGCAACACCAGAAGCGTTAAATGTCCGCGATCGGCATTACTGCCGGCCGCGGACATTAGCCACGGGTGTCTGCTATTGGGAAAAGCAGGTCACCCGCAACCTGCACGGAGTGGGCGCCATCTTTAAAGTCCCGGCCATCGCCGTAATAGTATGGCGCTGGTCGCGAAGAGGTTAAAGTTTGTCTGTCGTTTCAGGTAATTTTTCAGAATGTGTATGTGTACATGAGGAATAATGGCATATTTTAATAGTTTCAGGTGCAATATGTCTGTAATTCTCAGTCTGTTCAGAGATGGTTGGTGGAAACTAGACTGTTTCATGTCTGCCCTTACGCAACTCATGGAGAAGCAGGATAAACTACTGCTCCTCTCTCTCTCTATAGTACAAACAGCAGTAATAGGGGGCATAATACAGCAGTACTGAGCAGTATAGATATGAATCTAGCAGTACATCACTTACAAAGGAGCTGCACTGGGTTGCCAACCGTACAGAAATTTCTGGACAGTCCGTAAAAATAGGTGACTTTTTTCCTGTGTCCGTGAAAAAAATAGATGTGCCCGTGATTTTTTTGAGGCTGATGGTACTTGATGAGATTATTTTGGTGGTAATTCTCATCCTTTTACAGCTCACAGTAAATGCTGGTGATGAGCTCTGATCAGTATATTGAGCTATAGACATGTATTACTAAGAATTTTTAGCATTCATTATGGTTTTCCAAACTGTCCGTAAAAAATTGTTGGATGTCCTTGATTTTGGGATAAGTTGCCCAGAAAAAAGAAAACTTCTAGTTGGCAACCCTGGAGCTGCAGTCTCTTTGCCTCTGCCTGTCTGCAGCAGCCCATTCTCTTTCCTCCTCCTTCACTTCCTTGAGGTCTATATAATATGGTCCTTCAGTGAGCAGGCAACCCGTCTACACTGAAGACAATGAATTGTTAGTTACTGAAGGTAGAGAAGCAGGCGAGCCTGAAGGGAGGAGATGGAAACATCTTTCTATGATAAGATATATTACAAAGTGTCTTATATTCACCTGTACTATTCATTGACGATATAAGAAATGAAACAACAGCTACCCTTTAACCTTTTATGAGCAAAGTAACATGATACAAAATAAAATGAGATGGGTACCTAGAGCATATCCATTGTTCTTGGTAATTTCTTGTACCCAGAGTGTTCAACTCCTTTTTTTCTGGATAATTTACCTAGAATTTACAGACAGATTAAATGCTTTCAGATACATTAGAAAATAAAAGGTGAATCATAAAGATAATAAATATAAAATATCTATAGCTCAGGTACTTTTTTTTCTGAAGTGTATTATGTGTTATAGATATGAATCTGGTGTGTCTCATGCATTCTTTACAGATATCTGTCTAAATCTAATTTTGTGAATTGGCAGTCAGATATTTTGAAAAAGAACACATATTCATTACAGTGTAAGCCTCATTGCATATCCAGTAAAAATGAGTAGAGGTAGAGCAGGAAGAGTTCTGAAGAAGTCATAAAATAAACAAAAAACAGACTTTGTATTACCAGGCATTTCATGTGTGCTAGATTGTTTCTCTGGGAAAATACACTTAAATATGCTTGGCTTTTTGCTTCTGAAAGGGACATAGGAAATTGTTCTGCCAAGCTGATTGTAGATGTGTTGGTATAGCAACAAGTACAGAATGTTTTCCTTGATTATAGCCTATACCGAGCATGTCATCTCCAAATGCTGAGGTGAGAAAACCCCTTTTTATATGGAAAAATGTGCAAAGTCTATTTTCTGGCTCTTTTTTCCCAATTATACATGAGGTAAAGGGAAAGAGGCAGGTAGATAGATATATAGATAGACAGGCAGATATATTTATATTAGTATGGGAAAGTAATGCACTTTAGGAGCAACTTGTGGTGCAGTTCTCCTCATCTGAGTGTTCCTCAGGAGGTTGTGGCCACTTGTCTGGGTCTAAATATTCACTATAGCTAAAAAAAATGTTTGAATTTCAGTAGACAGATGAGAAGATGTGAAGGGATACGTATGTATAGGAATTGTAATTAATTCATCAACCTTTCAATTTCTTCATATATGCAGGTTGAACAGTAGACTATTAGATATTTTAGATGTATGTTCTTAAGATATCTTGGCTATTTGAGTTCACACTCCATCTGACCCTTTGGAGATTGACTATGTTCTTCCTTCTTTTGTTTAAAGAGGACCTGTCACCTCTCCTGTCATGCCCATTTTAATAGCTTCATGCACTCCTCATGTAATAACAATTCTGGAGCATCTATTCTTATGTCTCTATGTTGTGCCATTCCTGTATTATTTCTACTAGAAGTTATGAATGAATTGCTAGCAGTCTGCAGTAAGGGTACAGAGGGGAGGTAATTAGTTGGGGGGGTGTACCTGCACAGACTCACTGTATCAAATCAGTGCTGTCATTTTCAGATTGTACAGGTACACACTCCCAACTGGTTACCTCCCCTCTGACGATAGGTCATCAATATATATAACTCAGAGAACCCCTTTAATATTTTATATGTAAAACTGTCACATTCCACATATCAACTTTGGATGAAAGCTTACCGTATAAATGTTAAACAAAAATGATTTTTTTAATCTAAAATCTGTTTCCAAATAATGTGATTAAATAAATGATAATATCAATTTACAACCTAAGACAAGAAAAATAGAATTCCTTAAGGCAACTATTTATTTATGTATCCAATTTTAATAATAGTGGTGTGCTGGAAAGTAGTACATTTTTCAAGACTTCCTGGATTATCAGATAAGAAATTTAAGATTAATAATATATTTAAACTTTTTGAGCTAGGAAAAGGGATTCTCTTAATAAAATTTGAACATGGGATGTCACTTCATCAAGCAATCCCAGCTAGAGATGAGCGAATCATCCAAAATTCGCTTTGGCGAATAATCGACGAATTTCTGACAAGATTCGTTCTTAATACGAACGGTCGAATTTGCGTTAAAAAATAATCGTTGTTTTGCAAACATTCCTACACAAGTTACGAACATACATTCAGTTTTGTTAAAAGTACACAATACGTAAGCATTAGCGTACAAAGTGTGTACGAATCCTTAGCGTACTATTGACTCACGATTGCGTCATATGCACGAGGCTAGGCTGTGGCGTACAGTCTTTAGAGGTAGGCCATATGAGGTAAAAAAGTAAGGTGCTAGCTATCCGGCTAAGTGCATAATTTACTAAGACACACCGTACAATAAGTGCATAATAGGACACATTGCAGTACCTGAAAAGAATACACACAATGGGCTAAAGTGCTTGAATATTGCTGAACCTGTAAAAACATTATTGCTAAAATAGAGCAAAGACAATTATGCAAACATTTTAGTGCAATTTCACATTTGGAAGCATAAAAGGCTCAGATATATGTTTGAGTCTCTCCTCGTGGCTGCTTGGCATCATAAAACACTGTAACACAGTCCAAAATTCAATTGTAATCCATGTGAGGTAATTTTGTAATCCAAACAGGTAACGTAGCTAAAGGCTCATGGGCGCTGGTGCAAGAGTTCAGCTTGGGCCCCGCCTTTCCCTCAGCGCTGGTTCACCTAGCTTTTCTGCCGGCCAAGTCAAAAATTGAAACCCTCCCCAAACCAAATTCTCACCCTAACCTTTTCCCTCCAAACATTACATATATCACTACAGAACATACAGGGTAAGGCTACATTCACACAACAGTTGTTTTTGCGGCCTCCAATCTGCATATTTTGCAGCTTAGATGCGGACCCATTCACTTTAATGGCTCAGCAAAAAATGCAATGTTTGTCCATTCCTATTTTTGTCCGTTTTGTGGACAAGGATAGGCATTGTTACAGTGGATCCGCAAAAAAAAAAATGGATGCCATATGGAACATCATCCGTTTCTTTTGCGGATCCACAATTTGCAGACTGTAAAACACAACATTCGTGTAAATGTAGCCTAATACAGCGCCCCATACCTCATACATCCAGTGATGCTTCCTCTGATGTAGATGTTCTCTTTCCTCATCTTCTCCTTTTAGACCAGACGCCATTTTTCAGCCATTTATCATCTCTGAATTTGACAGAAAAAAATCTTAGTTTATTACTTTTCCATCATCCTCCCAGCTTCTGTACAAATCATCCTACCACCCCCGGTACTGTGCCACTAGTACCACACAGTTAGTGCCCTTCAATAATTATTGGCACACAATGTCTTAAAATAACTGCGCCCAGCAAATAGTGCCCCTGACAGTAATAGTGTCAATAGAGACTCTCTTGCACAGTTGTGACGCTCTGGAGCGGGCCGTGGTTTGGGGAACTCGCTCCCAAAGACCATTTCCCTCCACTTTGGTCTCAGTTCTTTCGCCATGTCGTTTGCTGTGGATCCTGTTCAGTGCTGGCTTGGACTGGAGAGGAGGACGGAGTAAAGAGGGAGGAGTCTTCACTCCCTATACGTGCAAATAGTTAGTTCCCGGTGAGCCAGGCTGGTTTTTCCCACTTCTGAGGGGGGCGTATCTTCACTTTCCCACTCTTGAGGGGGCGTATCGTCATTTTCCCGCTTCGGGGGGCCAGGGGAGGGGGCAAGAAGAATGCGTACCTTGCGTACGTAGCGTTAGCGTTCAAAATTTTAAAAACATTTACGAATAATACAACGCAAATCTGATAAAATCCGGATTCGCTTCGGAGTAGGAAAAATGGAGGATTCGATACAAATCTACGAAGCGGCGAATACATTTGTTCATCTCTAATCCCAACACACTCTTAATGAACCTACAGTCATACTTAGTAGGTTCATCACATCTATCCACAGCGTCTGTAGCTCATGACAATAACATATAAGGCTACTTTCACACTAGCGTTTTTAAATTCCGGTATTGAGTTCCGTCATAGGGGCTCAATACCGGAAAAAAACGCTTCAGTTTTGTCCCCATTCATTGTCAATGGGGACAAAACTGAACTGAAGACAACGGAATGCTCCTGAAAGAATTCCGTTCCGTCTTCAGACCGGAGAACAAACTCTCCGGTCCAGGCATCCGCACCAAGACGGATCCGGAATGACCCCCAATGCAAGTCAATGGAGACGGATCCGTTTGGTGTGACCACAATGGTAAACGAATCCACCCTCCATTGACTTTCAATGGAGTTCAGGACGGATCCGTCACCACATACATACAGACAGACAGACATACATACATACACACACATACACATACACACAAACACATACTTACTTACATAGTCCAGGCAGGCCGCACGTCTTCATGCCCAGGAGGCGCGCCACTATGAAGATTCCCTACAGCGCCCAGCAGAGGGCGCTGTGGGGAATCGTCATAGCTGCGCGCCTCCTGGGCGTGAAGACGTGCGGCCTGCCTGCCTGGAGTATGTAAGTATGTATGTGTGTATGTGTGTGTATGTCTGTATATGGTACTGTGTGACATGTGTGGGGCCGGAACGCGGTTCCCACCCCACACATGTCCCTGCGGCAGTCCGGATCCGGCGGCACCCTTCACCTGCCGGATCTGGACTGCCGCTAGTGTGAAAGTAGCCTTAGATGTAAAAAGTCAGCATTTGCAGAGCATCATCTGTGGCATTTTGTAGTAGGGGATCTGCCCATTCTAAACAACCTAACAGGATTAAGATAACATTGGTGCAAAATGCAAAGTTATATAAACGTATTATTAGCAGCAGGAGATACGGGAAAGCTAAAGCTTCCATTCATTCCTCATTGATGAGGTCTGGGATTATATTCTGCTACACACCCTCAACTTGCAAAGGCACTGTAGCTATTTTTGACTGGACCAGGTGAGTATATATGGCTAATATTAATTCCTTGCGCCCCTTCATTCTAATATAGAATGTATTAAAGATTAAGAAGAGATGGGAAACCAGGGAGCTTGATATTGCTGAGTTAGGGTATAGCACAGCTGGAGATATCTACTGTATAGAACGCTGCATATCATTCAAGTCTATAAACTGTTCAAAAGACATGAGGATGTTATTCTAATATATCAGACAATGAAGATACTCCTGCTGCACCTAAAATCTAGAATTTGGCAGATTATGGAGATATACTAGTCCTCTACTGTCTCACAATGGAGTCTTGACAGGAATAAGTAAAGTTAGACACCCTCTTTCCATCCTCCACACATCTAAGCTATGGATAGGTAGGATTTTACAAGGATTGGGATCAGGTGCTGTAACACCACACATAGTGTATTGATTGACAGAAAGAGCGGGGAGTGATCTTCACTATTGGGCAAAAGCACAGCAAAAAGCCAATGTCGGACGTATCTCAGCAACTCAGCTATATACAGTAATTTAAAGTCTGGTAGTGCAGCTCCCCCGATGTCTTTGGCCCTTTGTAAAATATTAATACAAAGCTTAGCTCTATCCCCCTCATATAAAAGTATCAACGTAACAGAACATATATTAGAACAATGCATGTGAAAAGTACAAAACAGCAAAGCAAACAAACTGTGGTTAAAGGAAATCTGTCACCAGGATAATCACTATTGAAGTAAAGCCATGGCCTAATAGCACTTATCACCTTATTTCCAGATGTGACTTTGTTTCAGCAATAAATGTTTTCTATCTTCTGAAAATCCAGTTTATTCGGTATGCAAATGAGCCAGTAGGGCGCCCAGAGGGGCGTCATTCTTGCAGGAAGGAGCCCAGGCATGCCCCTGCAGTGCCCAAGTCCGCCCTCATGCTAGGAGCAGGGAAAAAGGGGTGTGCCTGGGCTCCTTCCTGCAAGAATCACACCCCTCTGGGCACCCTACTGGCTCATTTGCATACCAAATAAACTGGATATTCAGAACATAGAAAACATTTATTGCTGAAACAAAGGCACATCTGGAAATAAGGTACTAAGTGCTATTAGACTATGGCTTTACTTCAATAGCGATTATTCTGGTGACAGATTTCCTTTAAGCTACAATAACTAAAGCATTAAACTAATATCATAGGCCCACTGAATCTAAGGGGTATAGAAAGCATACCCACATCACATTGGGGAATCATAATGGAAACCATCCTATCAGTGACCAACCACGCCACCCAGAAACTAAGTGTGCAAGTAAGGGACACAGGTGGGATGTCCCAACAAAAATAGATACGGTAAAATCACAGAGAATTCCAGAGAAGACCTTATGACCGTGTAAAAGTCTCAAGATCGAGGTTGACACTGCTGGACAGAGATCCATTCATTAGCTTCGGACGGAGTATTGAAAAACTTATATCTATCTCCATCAACAACATGCAGCCGGATATGTCATAGAGTATGAGGTCTGAAGCTCTTTCAACTGATGCTTGAATCCAACAAACAATACACTCTACTTCTGTAGATCCATTGAAAAATCCAGAACTATCGAGACAAGGTATTCTCATACCGAATTTCACCACTCCGACAGTCCTGCTGCAAGATGATGCCCTAGTCTCTGCAGTTCAACAGGCGAGCCAGGAAAGGGCCCAGTGGTGCCTGGGGTAGAAGGCTTTAAAAGGAATGTGGTAATCATGCTGGGAAAGGTGACATCTAGAAAGAGGTCACAGAGCCATTTTTCAATAAACTCCTCAGGTTGCTGACCCTCTTGTCTATCACGTGTGCCAATAATTTGAATATTGTTCCTCCTGGAACAGTTCTCTAGATCATTCGCCTTTTAATGCCAACAGTCAGCTTTGTGCACAACTCTTGTAATGCTGCAGGAATTGGAGCTGTATGGTCATCCACAGTGGAAATGCGTTCTTCAGCAAGTATAACCCATTCTCTCAAATTCTGAAGATTATGTCTAAGTAGCCCTACATCTACTTTTAATTAATCTAATTTGTCAGCCAGTTTATGATTTAATAGCCATCAATATCTGGTCCAAGATCTGTTTCTGGTTTAGCACCGTCTCTAGAGAGTGTCCATCTGGTGAGGTACTGTTAGTCTTCAGGAAGGAGTCTGAGGAGCCTCAGGATTGGTGCCATTTTGAGGCTCCTCTTGCAACTTCCCTGAGGTCCCCAATGGTAGTGGACTGCCTAGTGATTGACATCATTTGTTTGTGACCTTTTTGATGTTAGAATCTGTAGAAAATGTTTGGGGGGTGGGGTGCTCTCTTTGGCACTGAATGTAAAAAGAAAAGTCCTGCACTAAGAACATGCACCATTCGCACTACCCCCTAAGGTTAGGATTTTGAAAAGTAGCTGCAGCTGCTCCTGACCGGTCAAAGCATAAGATCAGACATACTGAGCACGACCACGTCTCCCCTGACATACTTAAACATTTTAATACTCTTACTATATGTTATCTAGATTTTATGCCTTCTCATTCACCTCTATATCCTATAGTGCAATTACAGTACCAGTAATCACCTACCAAAACATCTTCTCCACCATTCTTCAATATTTATGAATTGAACTCAATTTTTTATCTGGGTTTCCATCCTTTTTTTTTTTTTCCTTTTTATTTATTTTATAAACAACACATTACAATACAACAATGATTTCGAATACATACCCCAACCCCAGCCACCCATCCCTCTCCCTCCCCCCGTCCGAGTTTTATATATAGCAAAGATGTAATAAAATTAAAACTTGGTTAAATAGCCTATGGTTTATTACTATACTTTAACAATTTTCTTCCAGTATTTGATGTCTGGTGCTACCGGAGACATCCACCACCTCACTATTGTGTATCGTGCTTTAAAAAGTTTTTTTAATATCCTTATTTTATTTTCCCTTCTCATATCTATGTCTTCATCTAACCCCAACATAATCCATTTTACTGACCAATTTATATTTTGTTGTTCCTCTTTTCCTATCTCTTCTAAAACCTTATCCCAAAAATCTTTGACCATAGGGCATTCCCACATTAAATGGATTAGGTCTGTATCTTCCTTCCCACATTTAGGACACTTAGAGTCTTCCCTTATTTTCCACTTATGCAGTTTACTAGGGGTATAATAAATCCGATGTATCCAATTATACTGTATCAGCTGGAGCCGTAGACTCTCCGAGACTTTCCTTATGTTCTTATATATTAACCTCCATTGTTTTACTGAGATTACTCCAATTTCTTTCTCCCATTCTTTTAATCCTTTAAACTCTCTCTTAGTTACTTGAGTTGCTATCAATTTACGGTAAATTTTGGATAAGCTATTTTTTAATATTTTTTTCTCTTTAATATCTTTTACCAAACCCATTGGTTCACTTGTATAGTGACTTTCTTCCTGTCCTGATCTCTTAACTGCGTAGTATAATTTTATATATTCATAATAATCTTTATTTGTTACATTAAACTCTCTTCTGATATCATTCCAATTTTTCAATTGTCCCTCATTGAATGCATCCTTCATTGTTCTAATTCCTGCTTTTGCTAACTTATCCAGTACCTTCAGCTTATTAACTTCTTTCAAATTTCTGTTATTCCATAAGGGAGCAAAATCATACATTCTTGTTTCGTTCATCATTTTTTTCATGATTTTCCAACTTTTACTGAAAATATTACTATCTTTCAATTGTCTTGACTCCAATAGTTCCCATATACTGATCTCCGACCCTCCAATTTCTCTTAATAAATAAGCGAAGTATGGATTTTTTTCCCATTCCAAAATAGATTGTAGTTGATATGCCAAAAAGTATATTTTAAAGTCAGGGATTGCTAGTCCCCCCCATTCCCTAGGGAGACACAGATTATCTATTTTTAATCTCACACGTTTCTGGCCCCATATTAGCCTATTCAATATATTTTTTATTTTTTTAAATATGAATTCTTTTGGCCAGGTCGGGGCTGCTGAGAAAACGTATAGAATTTTAGGTACTATGACTGATTTTATTAGGCATATCCTATCTGCCTTGGATATCGGAAGTCCAAGCCACACTTCGCTTTTCTTTCTAATTTCCTCTACTACTCTCATAGTATTATGTTTATGAAACTCTGATGTATCTGCTGAAATCTCCATACCCAAATATCTGAATGTACTCCCTCTTTCTATTACGCTTATCTTTTCACTTATGTCTCCTACGCTATCTCCCAACGGCATCAGAATGGATTTCTCCCAATTTATTAAAAGCCCAGAGACTTCACCATATTCCTCTATTGTCTTCATGATCTTAGTTAAAGATATAGCTGGGTCCTTCAGAAACATCAAAATGTCATCTGCATACAGAGTTAAGTTGTCCTCCCCCCCCCCACTCCGAATCCCACCATTTCTGGGTCTTTTCTGATTTTAATTGCTAGAGGCTCAATAGCCAATGCAAAGAGTAGGGGGGAGAGAGGACAACCCTGTCTAGTACCTCTTGTAAGATCAAAACATTCCCCGGGAACCCCACTCACTATCACGGAGGCCCTTGGCCCATTATAAAGCAATTTAACCATTTCAATATACTTTGGGCCAATTCCGAACCGCTTCATCACTTCCCAGAGGTGGTTCCACTCCACCCTGTCAAACGCCTTAGTTGCGTCTAATGACAGGATGGAGTGGGACCCCCCCGGTTCTCCTATCTGAATGTTATTTAATACTCTCCCAAGATTGTTCCTGGTTGACCTACCAGGAATAAATCCGTTCTGATCTGGATGAATAAGATGTGTCATGTATTTCAACAACCTATTGGCTAGAACCTTAGCATACAATTTATTATCCACATTTATTAATGAAATAGGTCTATACGACTGTACTTTTATGGGGTTCTTCCCCTGTTTCGGGATTAATGTGATTCTAGCCTCCATCATTGAGTTTGGTAATTTCCCCTCCCTAATAGATGGGTTTCCATCCTTGAAGAAGTAAAGTTTTATTCGAAGTGGTGCACAGAATTATAGTATCAATGGAAAAACTCTATTTTAAGTTATAGCTTTATAGGTTTGAATACATGCTTGCAGCTATCTCCAGAGAGCTGGTGCCAATGCTTTTGTAAATGTAACTCAAGATTTCTAGCAAAAAAAAAAAAATGATTATCAAAGTCTGGCAGCAAAGCATAAAATGTAATACATCCTTAGTCAGGACTGAACATGCAGTCAGATAGATATAAGCTGTTCTCATATCTTGGATTTTTTTATAATCCACAGAAATGTATGTGTCCTATAAATATTAAATTGTTAAGAGAGACTGGATTTGAAACAGCTACATATAGATTGGATCAAGGTTGGGGAGACCTTCTGGACAAAAAGTATGGTGGGGTCCTTCTCCATAGTAAAACTGTTATTTAATGCAAGGATAAGGTAAAAGGCTTTCCAAGAAAAAGTATAAACCATCAGTGTTTATAGGTGGTGGACCAACCTTGGGATCAGGGGCACAGCTATAGGGAAATCAAGGGAAGCCGCTGCTATGGGGCCCAAACTCAGAAGGGACCCACTAAGAAGGATGAGTAAAGGATTGTATTGTCAGGGCCTCCACAATAGTATTATACATAGTAACATAGTTTATAAGGCTGAAAAAAAGACATCTGTCCATCTAGTTCAGCCTGTAGAAGCCAATTTTGTCAGTCATGTCTACTTATGCCACTGCTTTGGATCTCAACTAAATACAGTAACTTCAATGAGTGCGATGGTCCCTTAATTATATATATTGGTAGAGTAGCTAATCTGTAATTAACATGCCTGATCCTCTGTTGCCTTGGTGGCAGACAAACGAGGGGTGTGCGGAAGCAGAGTATTCCCCTCTAGGTTTGAATGTGAAAAGTGCACATGAAAAATGGAGTTATAACTTGTACATTTGCTGAGATGTAGAGACATTATGTGGTGGACGCTCCTTAGCAATTGCCCCACTCTATGATTTATATTTGATGTATAATGCCCACCAATGTTCCTTCAAGGTATTCTGCAAAGGTCTGACCAGTGGGTGGAGAGGAAACTTCTGGGACCCACATGATCCTGAGAACAGTGGTGCCTTTATGTGCAGCCACTTCTCCCATAAAAGAGAGACCTTGTAGAATGAATGAGATACTCAATTGATAATATGTTCACTGCAGTTGATTTTGCCTTAAAATCCCTTTAAATCACAGGGTGGCACAGTATATTCAGCCAAGAAGGGACTTGCCAAATAAGAATATCATCAGTAACTTTGACTAGGCTAATGTTGCCATATGGAAAGTAACTGAGTACAAACAGATTTCTATTATGTAATCCATAGCAACTGAACTGTGACTTGATGTGCAAGATGTAAATGAAAACAGAAGTACAATTGCATTTGTGGGTTACAAAAGAACTACAGTATATCTGCTTTGGTGTTTTCTGTGGACTAAACATTTTTATGTACGCACTTTCATATCGCGTCTATTAATTGAGGTCAGTAAATCACCATAATTATGCCAGTTGGAATGTAATCCAAGGACAAGTGAATCATTAAAACTGGGACAAGAAGCTTAATCAGGATGGTAGCCTTCCGTTCAAAGTAATTGCTGAGAATTTCTACTGAGATGCTTTTTCCCTTAGTCCTGTAAGATAACAGTACAGTAAACATTGCTAAAATAAGAGGTCCTATATGAGTTAGGGCAGGTTCACAAATGGTGGATTAGAAGACTTTCCCTGACTATTGAATCTCTGCAGTGAATCTATCCCTGTGAACTTACTGACCTGCATGAAAAACGTGATATACACAATAAAAAAGGACCATATATAGGCGCCCTGATAGAAAGATTTTTAAAACCACTCGTAGATCAATTACCAAGGTATTAAGAGATGCAACATACCAATATAAGAACAATATAAATGGGAGAGATGGATGAAATGAAATCAATTAAAATCAACACTTGACTCACTTCACTGGGGGGGGATGTCTCGCGGATAGAGCTCAAGACACCTTGAGACAGAGCCCCCCCCCCCACAAGCCAGGTTCGTTCCAACGGTCATCAGATAGAATGCCAGCGGGACAAAAGCTTCAACATTCAATCTCTTTTATTGAACTCAACAGGCTTGTTCTCAGCGGCCTTATTCTCAATGCGGTACAGGGCTTTTAACAGTATAACCCCCTTCTTCAGGAGAAATAAATAATGCACGTAAAAAAACTGAAAAAACTTACATGTATATATAGTATTCCAAAAGATAGTTCCATAGCCGGGGCCGCTTTTGTCCCACTGGCATTCCATCTGGTGACCGTTAGAATGAACCTGGCTTGTGGGGGGGCTCTGTCTCAAGGTGTCTTGAGCTCTATCCGCGAGACATCCCCCCCAGTGAAGTGAGTCAAGTGTTGATTTTAATTGATTTCATTTCATCCATCTCTCCCATTTATATTGTTCTTATAATGGTACGTTGCATCTCTTTATACCTTGGTAATTGATCTACGAGTGGTTTAAAAACTATCTTTCTATCAGGGCGCCTATATATGGTCCTTTTTTTATTGTGTATATCACATTTTTCATGCTTTCCACATAGTGTTAAGGTGTCCCTTGCACTAGGACCTATTGTGCGACCTTCTTCTTGAAATAATACTAACCATCACCAATAGTCAATTTTGCATATATTTAGCTCTCTTATCCTCCACCCTCTGGCGCCTCCACACTAATTACCATCTATCTCGGGCTATCTGGGATTTTTGCTAAATAACCTTCCTTTTTTGTTTTTCTTTCTTGTGGCAACTTACTGACCTGAACAGGTTGATATATAGTTTTATAGGAAACGTTTCAGTACAACTTTAGGTTTTAGAGGAGAAAAATCTGAAAAATATATTCAGCAGACCTTATATCAAACCCCCAATCCTAAAATTAGATCCCCAATCTTCATCAGACATCAGATCAGACCCACATATCAAACTTGAGATCAGACTCTAATTATCAGACACAAGATCTGACAGCCATATCAGACCTCAGATCAGACCCCCATATCAAACCTCAAATCAGACCCCAATATCAGACACCAGATCTACACCCATATCAGACCTCAGATCAGACCCCAATATCAGACTCGAGGTCTGACCCCCATATTAGACCTCAGATCAGACCCCCATATCAGACCTCACCTGAGACACCAGGTCAGACTCCCAGATCAGACCTCAAATCAGACAAAAAATAACTACATGAACTTACCTCTTCAGATGGTTCAGCCAGTGCTAGCAGTGTGGTACTCTCTGCTGCTCCCTGCGTATGCTGCATACTAGTGAGTGCTTCAATAATAGAAGCGCTCACTAGTATTTGATTTATGAGGCAAACTGCCATTGTCCCCGTACATTTTGGGGAAAAGTACTTCTTATAAAGTGAAAAATACAGTAGTTGCAGTAGTTGCAGTAAGTAGGACCCCCTCATGGCTATTAACCATAGAAAGGACAGAGGTTTAAATTAATATTGGCAAGTTCTAGTGAATATATTCCCATATATCTGCTCAGCTCCTCCTGCTCTGGAACATGCTGCCTGCAGATTGAACTGCATGTTTTTTTTTAGCATTAAAAGCTATGAACACATTTGGGCACATTTTTACTTAAATGCATGCATTTCTGTAAATGGGCTTCATAAATATATAATGATAACAAAAATTACTTAAAAGTGAACATGCATATTGTCTGAATAAACAGAAGGTAGGCCCTCAGAATCATTTCCTTTGGTGGGCCCAAGGAACTTAAATCCGATGTTGGTCTGTCATTATGGGATGTTGAGTGCAGACAGGGAATTTGTAGCACAAGGTCACAACATAACAAAATGTTAAAAAGTGAAAGGGTCTAAAGAATTGTGCTTTGTGCTTATAATAAGAAAGTTTGTACATTGAACAATGCAAAATGCATGTGAACATCTTTGTAAATTATGCCACTCTGTGAGCTCCTTGTTCCCTCGTACATTTTCTACCTGACCTTAGCATTGATTTAAACACAATGGAATAGATTTCAGAATTCTTGTTAAAAATGAGAATTATGGCACAGTCGTAGACACATTTTATTATTTTTTTTGCCTCAGCCAACAAAAGTATGGGGAGTTCAGCATGCCTTTAGAGCACCAAAATTCAGATACACAATTCTGGCACAAAGTAAAAATATGGTACAAAAGGTGGTAAAAATAGTCTCAGGGCTCATGCAAACAATAATATTTTTCTTCAGTGTGCCGAGTCCATGCACACATCTGCATTATTTGTGGATCCGTGTGGCCATTCTGATAGAGCAGGTCTTATGCTTGTCCATATTTGTGGAGAATAGCCCTTTATATTGTTGGGAGTGAGAACAATATGGCGCACAAATGGAAGCTGTCTGTATTTTGCAGATCTGGTTTTTGCGGACCAAAGTACAGACACTTCCTTATGCGTGAGCCCTAAAGGTGCTCCACATATTTGGCCTGCATCAGCCACTGTGATAAATCTGGCACATTTTTAGACTGTCTATTAAGTTTGCACTTAGTATTAGTAAATCTAACACAAAGTGTTAACACTTGATTTGCTGATACTTTAATTTTTAATTAATTAAATCAATTATTGTTTTTTTGGATAGCATCCTCAACCTCTGTATCATTTTATATACTTATATTGGGGGTATCATATTGTAACACTGAAAAAAGCACGGAATACGGTCTTTACAAAATATGGGGGAAATTTATCAAACTGGTGTCATTTTCCAAAGGAGTTGTGAAAATGAAATGATTGGTTGCTATGGGCTACTAAGCCAGTTCTACTTTACACCCGTTTGATAAATATCCCCCTATTTTCTTTAGAGTCCTATCCCTACCCATAATAGTATAGCAGTAATGAATTGAGATAGATAGAAAAAAGATCAGGGAGAGGAGTAAGCAGCTCTAAATATGTAAGGTGGAAGCAGTGGTAGAATACTGATTGAAGGACTATAGTTATTTGCTTCTCAGGAGGAGTTTTTATGAAGCAATTTTTGAAAGTTAGAAGATTTGGAGAGCATTGGATGGAACGAAGGAGAGTTGTAGAATCGAGGGAGACATGAGGAAAGTCTTGTTTGTGAAAGTATCACATTATAGTAGCAGAGAGTAGGTTGCATGTATGGTGAGATATGTGAATATTAGAGTCAACTTAGAGCAGAATTCGTAGGTTTTTTTTTGGCTAAACTGAGAATTTTGAGAGTCTCTTTTGGATGAGTGAACTGACATACCGTATATTGACATCATAATAGAATCCTTTTGAAGTCCAACCTGATTCATTTACTTGCTATCTGAACTTTTAATAAGTGAAATAATCCCTTACTTGATGAAGAAGAGAAAACTGAAATCCTTTTTGTGTCAAAACTTCTTAGCTCAAATTTTTGAAACTGTCTGACCTCCTCCTCCTGTGTGTGCATGACTCAAGCAAGTCTTCGATTAAAAGTGACAGGAAACACATTATTACGTTTCAAATCCCAGTCCTTTCATTTCTCTTCTTAGCAGATCATTCTGACACATAAATGTCATAGACAATGCGCTCACTCCATGTAGCCCTTCTCTTGGGATGTCATTTAAGGCCGTTTAGGCTCCACACGTTTTACTCTAGAGGACTCTTAGCCTACTTTATAAAAGTGTGAAAAAAAACTTAGTGTCAAGGCAGATACTTTCAAAAACTATTCTTCCCAGCTGAATAGCTGATGTTATAATTGTGTACATTTATGCATTATATATTGCGTGTTTTTACTGTAATATATACAGTATGAGGTTAGATACATCTTCTTTGTAGAAGTATTAAAATATAAGGTTTTTGGACCATCACTCTGTATTCTAAAGGAAAATACACGATATTGGATAAAATAAGAATGTCACATTAGCTATTACTCTACCTAAATTGTGATGAGACCTCAATAATATCCCAGACAGATTAGTGAGGCAGAAGTAGCAGATGGCAGCGTTCATCCATTGTTCAAAACTGTTAATCTCTTGGATCACACAGATTACAGTTTGAGTTCTGAATACTACCCTGCACAACGGTCACATGCCAAGGAAAGGCAAGAGCTGAATAAACACATGAAAAAAGTAAGCAGCAATGAATAAGCATAGCATTAAAAAAAAATCAATTCAGCGCAGTACAATTTGACGCTCTAGCTAGGTAAAAAAAAAAATGAGTCCAAGACACCTACAAAGAGTGTGATAAAAGACTTTTTCTGTCACTCAGTACAGTCCAGAATTAAGAAAGGTTACCCCACAAAAAGTAGGACTAGGCAATATATAGGGAACTTTAAATGAAGTTCAGTATTATTATACATGCAATGAAAAATTATATATATATATATATATATATATATATATATATATATATATTTATATATATACAGATGAATTTTCAAGCAACATAACAACCTAAGCAAAAATAAGGATTAGTGTTGCCCCCTTTCATCAACTTGGGATCTGTAGGTCCAAAGACTTTACTTATGCCCAAAAGAGAAATGCGCCAGGTGCAACAGTCTATGAGGGATGTATAAAAAGCACCCCTGGCCCAGTGAAAAGTTGTTAAACGGAGGAAATCCTTAAGTGTAGCTATATACTGGCTGTGCACCAGACAATCACTGACTGCAGAGGTGACATCAATATGGACGGTATGTTGCCTCTATGGATATTTGTGATCTGTATGACAACATGGTTTTTGTAAATGTTAAAAATCCCATTTAGATTGACCAACAAACAACAGTTGTTGTGGACACCTTAGAACACTTCTGCCACTCATGTGAGTAAATTTTAAAAGTTTATTTTCGATTTGCTTTAAACTTTGAACTTGACATGTGGATTCGATCAACTCTAATGACTACTGCTAACAATGCATCCTTCCTCAGTCAAAAGCACATTAATTGACTCTCATTAAAAAGCTTGTTAATGGCTCAGACCTTTTTGCTACACCAATTAGAGTACCCACGTATGATACAACCTTTGCAGGAAAGAAGTCTGTTTTAATTATCTACTGCTTTACTTAAAAGGGTTATCGCTACAATATGCCATCAATGTCAGATAGGTGTGGGTTCCACCTCTGAGACCGGTTCCAGAACGAGACCCCTGAAGCGAAGGAGAGGGCATCTCCGAAGCACTGCATGCTTTCCATCCACTGCTATTCGATTTCTGAAAATAGTGAAGCAAGCTTGGCTATTTTTGGAAGTCTCATAGTGGTGAATCAAGAGTGCACTATGCATGCTCAGACACCTCTTAATTCACAACTATAGAACTACCGGAAATAGCCAAGAACTTTGGGTTGCCTGTTCTGAAGTTTCTCCCAGAGGTTGGAACCACACCTATCTGACATTGGTAGGATATCTTAGTGATATGCCACCAATAGCTGGGCTTTGTTCTCCTGACTACAACCACTGACCTCAGCAGTCTCATGCCATATTCCACTCAGGCCAGTTGTTGGCTGCAGCAGTTGCATGTAAAATATGGGCACATCACCATTGTAGACAAAAACATGACATCATGGCAGCAGTGGTTGGGAACATCAGAGTGACGGGAATAAAATGGAGGGGGTCCAGGAGGGTGAGTATAAGTTTGTTTATTATTCTAATATGGTCCCTGCCTTTAAAGAATAATAACTCAGATTGCTCCTCTAACATTTTGAAATGTGTTTACAAAGAGTTCTTTAAGAGGAGTCATACAATGTGTCAAATATAGTGATGATCGAGCACCCCGATGTTCGGGTACTCGGTGCTCTGGCCGAACACTAGGTGGTGCTCGAATGCTCGGCCATGCACTCGAGTATAATGGAAGTCAATGGGAGAAGACCAGGAACCCCCTGCTTGGATGATCGGAGGGTGTCTGGTCCATAGGGAAACGTCAGAAAATGGTGGAAACACCACAGAAATGGTTAGGGAAAAGCATGGGGAGGATGTCTGGATGCATCTTGGACACAGACGTCGCTGCTATTAAAGATGATGGCCAACTATTACGCCACTTTTACGGAATGACAAAAATACCCCCAAAAACCCAAGATAACATCGATTTTACAGGAAATATTGTTAGGAAACATAGATTTACTTGTACGTTAAGTGCAAGTGCTGCCAAAAATTACACGGATGAGGCACTCCCATACAACAGGTATATCACATAAAGGAGGGCCTCATTCACATTGTGGTATAATTGTGGGACTCCGACACTCATAAGGCCTATGCACTAAGTGAAAGGACTGCCAAAAATTACAAGGAACAGGCACTCCAATACACCCTAATTTACACATAAAGGAGGGCATCAGAGACACCTGTGAAAATTATCATTGATGGCCTACTGCTGACACTCCAAAACAATAGGGGTGACATGCTGCTGCTGCGCAGACTGTAAAAAAAAAAATTAAGGGTGACACGCTGCTGACGAGCAGACCGTTAAAAAAATTTAAGTGTGACACGCTAATGCCGAGCTGACCGTCCAAAAAATTATATTCTTGATGTGACATACTGCTGAAGAGCAGACCGTTCAAAAAATGTAAGTGTGACACGCTAATGCCGAACTGACCGTCAAAAAAATAATATTCTTGATGTGACATTCTGTTGAAGAGCAGACCGAAGAAGAAATGACCAGGGCATGGGTTATGTTTCTGGACACATTCTGGTGTAAGGTGGGGACAGCACACCGGGAAAAATATTGCCGGCTGGGGACTGCGTAATGAGGGACAGCCGCCGCCATCAGGCTGCGACAAGCCTCGGTATCCACCAGCCTAAACGGCAACATTTCCAAGGCCAGCAATTTAGAAAGTTGCGCGTTTAGAGCTATGGCCTGTGGGTGGGTGGCAGGGTATTTCCGCTTGCGTTCAAATGCCTGGGGTAAGGACATTTTAATGCTGCGCTGGGACATTGAAGTGGACGTGCTGGCTGATGGTATGTGGGCCTGCATCTTGGACAGCAGGTAACAGAGGGGAAGAGGAGGCAGTGGTCTGCAGACACAGATCGTGGACCCAGGCGTTTAGCCCACCTTTTAGGGTGCTTTGCTGCCATGTGGCGGATCATGCTGGTGGTGGTCAGGTTGCTGGTGTTTACACCCTTGCTCATCTTGGTACGGCACAGGTTACAAATTACAATCCATTTATAGTCAGCACTTTCCTCAAAAAACCGCCAGACTGCGGAACACCTAACCCTTGGCAATGGAGCTTGCCGCAAGGGGCTGCTCCGGGGAACAGTTGCGGGCCTGGTTGGCGTGGCCTACCTTCTCCCTTTTGCCACCCCACTGCCTCTTACAGCCTGTTGCGCTGCTGCGGATCTCTGCATGGTGGGAGGAAGGAGGATCAGGGTGAGGATGCGGTTGCCCAGACTCTTGGCTACTGAGACTGGACTTTGTAGAAGAGGGGGTGGTGCTGAACCAACTGGAAGCATTATCAGCTGAAATCCAACCGACTACCTGCTCGCACTGGTGTGGCGACAAGAGTTGTGTCTTGCGCCGCCCTGCAAACTGTGACATGAAACTAGGAGTTTTGGATGACTTTGTTTCTTGGGCTCTGCAAGCAGGCACAGTTTCACCGCGCCCAAAGCCATGGCCTCTGCGTTCACAATCAGCAGCACGCCTACTTCCTCGTCCTTTAGTGCTCGCCTTGCGCATATTGTATAGTATATATGCAACTTGGTCACAACTACAGTACTGCAGATTTTTTTTTAACTGTATGATCAGAAAAATTTAAACGAATGTCCAATATTCTGAATGCGCAAATGTTATAGAGCAGCCGCAAATGAGGAACTGCGGCCTAAATTAACGGTATTAAATGTAACAACGGATGTCAGCTACATAGACATTTGAACGGTTTTAATACACCTAGCGTTACTGACAGGGCACACTTGGATTTTTTTTTTTGCCACCCAAAAAAAACAAAAAAACAGACGTATTTCACAATGGACTTTGGTCTTTTAGGAACAGAAACAATCTTTCTACCTACCCAAATCATATCCCTATAGTTTAATTCCCTCCTTGGGCAAATTAAACTGCAGACGCAAATAAGGAACTGTGGCCTAAGTTATCGGTATTAAATGTAACAACGGATGTCAGCTACATAGACTTTTGAACGGTTCTAATACGCTGTGCACCTAGCATTACTGACAGGGCACACTCGGGTTTTTTTTTTCCCACCAAAAAAAAAACAGATGTATTTCACAATGGACTTTGGTCTTTTTGGAACAGAAACAATCTTTCTACCTACCCAAATCCTATCCCTATAGTTTAATTCCCTCCTTGAGCAAATTAAACTGCAGACGCAAATGAGGAACTGCGGCCTAAATTAACAGTATTAAATGTAACAACGGATGTCAGCTGTCAGCTACACGCTGTGCACCTAGCGTTACTGACAGGGCACACTTGCCACCAAAAAAAAAAAAAAAATGCAGAAGGATTTAACAATGGACTTTTGTGTCTTTTGAACAATGATACTAACCCTGCCTATAGAAATTCTATCCCTATGCAAATGTTATACAGCAAGACGCAAAAGAAGTACTGCGGGCTTAACAGCAGAAATTATAGCACAGTATGTCAGGTATATAGTATACAGAGAGTATCCTACAGCATGCAGCAGCAGCAGTAGCACATGTGGCATTAATGGCAGGCAACCTAGTGCTATTTTCACCACCTTTAAACACCCCAAAAGTAATAAAATATTGCTTTGTGCCAGATACAATAGCCCTTAAAAGGGCTTTTGGGTCTTTTTTGAGCGATTTCTATCCCTGCCTAGCGTGCTTCTCTCCCTACAGTGTATGTCCCTCCTTGCTGCAGCAGCGCATGTGGCGTTAATGGCAGGCCACCTAGCGCTATTTTCACCACCTTTTAAAGTCCTCCAAAATAATAAAATGTAGGTTTGTGCCAGATATAATAGCCCTTAAAAGGGCTTTTGGGTCTTTGTTTAGCGATTTCTATCCCTGCCTAGAGTGCTTCTCTCCCTACACTGTCTGTCCCTGCATGCAGCAGCTCTCCCTGTCTAACACTGGCTGGGTCACATGTCACCGGGTGCTTTATAGCACCCAGTAACATGTGACCCGGCTAGCCAATCAGTGTAATGCCAGTAGCTAAGATGGTTGCTGACATTACACTGAATGCCATCCCTCCCCACATGCTATTTGGCTAATAAGCGTGTGGGGAGGTGACTCGAGCATGGCGCTCGAGCACACGCGGTATTCGGCCAAATTCCGCGTGGTCCCGAGCACCGCCATGTTCGCTCAAAACTAGTCAAGTATATTAACATGAGCACTATTTTTTAGCACCCCAGCGATAACATGGAAGGTGTCTACCATGCCACTGCTTTATTGTTTTTAATAAATTTGGCATGATTTGCAGCTTTCTTGCTGTCTCCTAGATTGATCCATATCAAGACAATATATTTCCATGGTCTGTAGCCTGGTTACCGAAGGCTTTTCTGTCATCATAAGGGTATTTACCGACTTGTAAGAATCCAATGTGTCTTTACAAGAGGATCTGTAACAAAAATCTCCAATTTCTGCTGCGGATGTGAAGGGGCCAGGAGATCTGTGCAAGGATTAGCCCAAATTTTGTGTGGAATCTGCAAGAAGAATGAACATGCTCATTCAGATTTTTTCCTCTCTATTCACTTGCATTGGAAGTGTAATCTTAGTAGAATTCTAGAAATCTGGAAGGTGTGAACAGAGCGCCTAGGGGATCATACAGAACCCTGTCATAAGGATTTCCTATATAGTACCCATAGCAATTCCTTCGGCCCGTACTGTATCTCCATATGTTCTGATTTTATATGGAGCGAAGTTGTTAACAATTCGATTCAGCTGCTTTCAGTGTGCTTCGTCACAAATCGTATTTTTTGTATGACGGGAAACAGTGATTGTGCCGCTTACTATCATTGAACCCCTCAGATGCTAAATGAATTGCTGATCGTGGCATCTAAAATGAATATTAAGGTTTTTCAGGTGTTGATCAGTTAAAAAATAAATAAATTGTGCTTACCCTATCCATTTGAGCGTGAAGAGGCTGCCGCAGCCATCTTTGAGCATGAGATCTCATACGGTGCGTGATGACGTCATCATGCTGGCCGTCGCGGTAGCGTAATACGTCACCGAGCACGAGATTTCATGGGGGAACTTCAAGCAAGATGGCCGCGGCAGCCTCTTTACAGTCAAATGGAAGAGGTGAGTATTATTATTATTTTTTCCACCATTTCAGGAAAAATTGATTAATCACCATGAAGCATGCAATAGCAAAATATCCCATCTAGCAAGGACTCAAGGACTAGCAAGGCACTGCAATAATGGCGTAATGATGATAAATGGCGGGTGGCTTAATTATTCAAGATGATGAATGCAAAGTTTAGTTATGTACAGTTAGTCCAGTGAAACAGAATAAACCTGTGGATTCATTTACCACTGCTACTGGAATCCTCCTGCCGCTGTATCACAAGTGGACACATTTATTCTGCTCCATTGACGCTCAGCAGGTATAAGACATTCAAATTATTACTGAGCTTGGGCAATATCAATATATTCTAACGGAGATCTTATTATCATGCAGTGAGGAAAATTTTCAATTTGAAGCAGGTGGGTCTTGAGTTCATAGTTATGTCAGCAAGAGTCACATTGCAAAGAAATAGGAACAATATAGTGGAAAAGCAGCAACTATTGATGTAAAGTACATCTGATTCTAAGAGTAGATTTAGTTCTCCTCAAGAGATTACTGTCATTATTCATGTCCATATCATATCATGAAATTATGAATGAGTTGGACAGGGTGTCCCCTATAAACATAACTAAAGTGGGTGTATCATTTTGATCGGCTGCTGACATGGAGGAGCCTAGGCCATGGTGGTGACAGGTGTCAAAGAAGTTGCCAATATTTACTGCCATAATATGTATTGGTCTGTAGCATTCTGTAGTCAACAAGTAAAGGATAATATAGATTTTGGAAGATATTCAGCTGTTTGACCAATGCAGTAAAATTGATCTGTCTGAAATAAATCATCATTATAATTAGAGTATATAATGAATCTCCTAATAATTGATCATGAGTGGAGCTGAAAACTAAAGCACAACAGATTCCAAGCAGTGTTTTTTTAAGGGACTTGGCCTTCAAACTGCTTGTATTCCCTTGTCATTCATATTATGTTATCTTCAATGGTGTACGATTCTTCCAACTCCTGGATGCAGAGAAAAACATCTTTATTCCCCACTCACGACACATGCTTTTTAGTGCTTTCAGGTCAAGCAGACAGGCTCTTTATTCTCCAAGTCAAGTTAGCTATGGCCAAATCCCACCTTCTATCTGTTGATTAACATTTATGATTCCAAAGACAACATCACTACGAGAGGTCAGAGGAACGTCAATCAACAGGCAGGTTCTCTTTATAACATTTAGACATCATGAAGAATGGCTAAAGAGCTCCACCTCATCTCTTACTCATAGTATACACATACATTCACATTAGTGGGGCAATGTTGCATTACTAGGTACAGCAGCATGCACGATGGGTGGCTATGTGTAGTACCCCAGACCTGGGGGTACTACAGTTGTATATAGTTATGTTATTTAATGTTATGTATTTTATTTATGCTTCTGGTCGTAGTTACCAGCAAGGAATGGATGGCAAAGGTTGGCTAGGAACAGGGCTAACCACCCTGTTCCTCCTCTCTTGGTAGGAGTGCCCCGCACTGGAGGAAGCAGGACCTTACACTTCCAATATGATATTGTGATGTCTCAATATCAGGTCCTGCAGCCTCCAAGGCAGAGCAAGTCCTCCGTGCTGCTCATGTAACAGTTTTTAATGGCAATAAAATGGGTACACTTCTGTCTAAACGGCCATTAAAATTGAGTCCACTGATTTCATTGGGGTCTGTCTGTCCATCAAAATGGCCAAAAATAGAACTCTTCATATTTTTTGATGGCCGCCATTCACTGGCTTATAAAAAAGAGCCATGTAAATAGCCTTCTAGATTGCAGTGGTTCTGAAAACGGCCATGTGATGGCCATTTTTCACTTTAAATGTGAAACAATAAAAGTTATAAAGTTAAAGATATAAAGTATATAAAAGATATCAAGTTTTTTTTTTTTTTACTATTCTTTGTGCCTCACTTATCTGTGGGTTTCAGGCTATCTGCCTGTAGTCATTGAATAAGAACCTTCTTTTCTCTTTCTGTGGGAATCTCTCCTGGCCATGTTGAAGACCCATAGCTGCATGGCTCGTTACAATACAGTTATCCGATCTCTCTGGTGACAAGCAAGGACATTGAGGTCACTGACTTGATATAGGCAGAATATTAGAAAACTGCAGAAGTATACAGTGAGGGCACGGCCACATGGCACGGGCACACCACAGTTGAGATGCAGAGATAGTGCGGCTTTAACCAGATTGCTACTGTGTCCATGCTGCACCCTGTCCATCTTGGCTGATGCATGGCTGAGACATGTGGTTGTGAACTGTCATCTACTTAAACTGGAATAACATTTTAAAGTAGTGTGCTATCCACAGGGTAAGGAAAAATGATCTGGTTGATAGGGGGCCCAACCATTTGGACCCTCACTGATCCTGAGAACCGGGACCCCATTCTTCCATCTAAATGGAGAAGCAGGTTGAACATGCACATTGCCACTCATTTGACTCTCAATGGGACAATAGTCGTAACCGATCTCCATTCTCAGGACTGTTGGGGGTTCCAGTGAATAGGGTATAACTTTTAAAGATGGCCCAACCCTTTAAGGATGAACGAGCCATTCCCATCCTCTTCATAATGTTTCCATCAATGGTGACGCAGGAATGTAAGACATAAAAGTAGCTAAAAACAACCTGGATTCCTAAATCCTCCTGCAAACAGAATAGAGGTGTGCTGCATGCAACCATGAGGGCACTCTCGGCCTATTACGACATGAAACAATGCAATTTAGACTCTTAATTTACAAAAATGAATTCAGAAATAAAACACTCAATCCATAATTTGCTCAGCAAGTGAACCGATAAGTCAACTTTTACACACAGCAGCATTTAGATCTAGCTAAGTATCCTTTGTGCCAGCAGCTTAGCTTCTTAGAAAACATTCACCTTCATGGCTGCTAAATACTGCAATTACAGCTAAAGAATAAAAATACATAAATTTGCCTGATTACATGCTTATTGAGTGATATTTATTTGCTGTCTTTATGTAACCGCAGTTGTACATATAGCACTGAAGGACTGGAGAAATCTTTCATACACAGTGGAGGCACATTATTATGATTAGAGATGAGCGAATCGAATCGGACGAAGTGGAATTCGATCCGAATTTCAGGAATTATTCGATTTGCACCGATTTAGAATTTCCTGACGATTCATGGTGACAAGTCTTTTTTTTTTCACTAAAATGGCGGCTGCACGTGTTTGGACATGGAGAAAGGAACATGAAGGAGGGAGGGATCACCCACAATGCCATGCATGCAGCCAATCAGCAGCCAGCCAGCCCTGTGATGTCACAGCCCAATAAATAGCCTCAGCCATCTTGGATTCAGCCATTTTCTAATGAACTCAGTGCAGGGAGAGACGTTTGCAGGCACTAGGGAAACTAATAGAAAACCTCCTCAAAAGTACAAATTGCTGAATAGCAGTGTGGGGAAAGCATAGGAATTGAAGTATTGAAGCAGAATAGGCTTCTATTGGAGTAGAACAGGCTTCTATATGCTTCTATTGGCATAGGAATTGAAGTATTGAAGCGGAACAGGTTTCTATTGGGGTGTTTTGAGACAGTACAGTGAACTTAGTGCAGGGAGAGACGCTTGCAGGCGCTAGGGCAAGTGTTACAAAACCTCCTGAAAAGAACAAATTGCTGAATAGAAGTGTAGGGAAAGGATAGGGAGTGAAGTATTGAAGCAGAACATGCTCGCAGGTGTCAGGTTTGCCTCTGTAATTCTGGTTATTGGGGTTTTGTGCGCTGTAGTTACATTTAGTACAGCACTTTTTTGTGGGTTTTAGTGTAGGGGCTTATTAGCTGTGCTGAAATGGGACAATGGCAGCCCTTTGTAGCGTGTATTATTCTCAAGAAAAAGAGTTTTACTAGGCATACAGCACCAAAGTTCTGTATTTTAAAAGCTACTGGCATTTATTGCTGTTGCCCAAAAATGTATTATTTGCTCCGTGTTGAAGTGAGACAATTACAGCCCATTGTAGCGTGTATTATTCTCAAGAAAAAGAGTTTTAATAGGTGTACAGCGCCAAAGTTCTATCTAGTAAAGTGTTCTACCAGCTATTAGTGTTTTAAAAAAAACATATTATTCGCTCGGTGTTGAAGTGGGACAATTACAGCCCGTTGTAGCGTGTATTATTCTCAAGAAAAAGAGTTTTACTAGGCGTATAGCTCCAAAGTTCTATATTTTAAAAGCTACTGGAATTTATTGCTGTTGCCCAAAAAACGTATTATTCACTCCGTGTTAAACTGAAACAATTACAGCCTGTGAAATTATTCTCAAGAAAAAGAGTTTTACTAGGTGTGCAGCGCCAAAATTCTATCTAGTAAAGTGTTCTACCAGCTATTAGTGTTGCAAAATAAACATATTATACGCTCTATGTTGAAGTGGGAGAATTACAGCCCTTTGTAGCTTGTTTTAATTTCCTTTTTTTTAATTTATTTGATCTAACAGCATGTCAGGCAGAGAAGTGACAGGCCCTGCACAGGGGAGTGGCAGAGGCCTAAATGTTTCTGGTGCAGGCGCAGGACGCAGCAGAGTAAGGGGGCATGGCAGCAGGGGTCACTTTGAGAGGCCTGAGTTCCCAGTGTTATCTAGAGGTTGTGTCTTGAACAGAAACCCAGCGGTTCTTGGGTGGTTGACTCAGTCTTCGACTTTGTCGCAAAGGACATCAGACACCCCCAGCCACATTAACATGATGGCAGCAGCAGCAGCATGACATCCGCACCCTGCCACCCGTCATTGAAGTTCTGTCAGACTAATGGGCAGCCAAACTAGATTTGTGGCCGTTGGAGCTTATTAGCTGTGGTGAAGTGGGAAAATGGCAGCCCTTTGTAGTGTGTTTTATTGTTAAAAATATTTTTTACTAGGCATACAGCGCCAAAGTTCTATCTAGTAAAGTGTTGTAGCAGCTATTAGTGTTGCAGAAAAATGTATTATTCGCTCCGTGTTGAAGTGGGACAATTACAGCCCATTGTAGCGTGTATTATTCTCAAGAAAAAGAGTTTTACTAGGCGTACAGCGCCAAAGTTCTATATAGTAACACTGGCGTAGCTATAGGGGTTGCAGCGGTCGCAATTGCCTGCCTGAAAGTAAACAATGAAAGCATGTCAGCACTGCAGTGCTAGGTCAGACCAGAGACAGAGTGTGTACTGAGTGATTTACATACGAGTTCAACCAATAGGGTGAGGGTGGGCAGAGCCAGAGCGTCTGTGTGTGCAGCCAGGAGAGGGAGAGGTCCGGTCGCTAGTGTGGCAGAAAGTATGGGGCCGGAGGTGGAAGGTGAAGCTGTGCCTGCTGCAGGCAGTGAGTGAGGTGAGGAGCAGAGCGCTGCAAGTTATAAGAGGGGTGGTGCCTGGTAGGAATGGGGGACTGGGAGATAGCAGCAGCCAGCATGAGTTTACCAGTCTCCAGCGCAGCCTTCCTGTCCTGACTGATGTGCCAATGAAGGGCCAGCCACTCCTGCTACAGGCTGGTAGGCAGGCTGGGCCAGGGGCCCAGGACCTAGTAGCTAGTCTGTGTATAAAGTGGCCAGTTTCTACTGGTTTCTCCAGATTGTGCTGGCCTGGGATGGGAGTGGTACAGGGTTCTACTTGGTAATAGTAACTGTGTGAGTGACACTGCTGTAATGTGGCTATACAGCATGTCACCTCAGTTTGGGGTACACTACCACTACCTTGCCTTCTGATGTATCTCTGTTTTAGAATTGACTTAAAGTTGGTCAACTACATTCACATGGTTGTGGTGCCAATGTTTTTTTGGATCCATGCCTCTGCCCCTCAAAAGATAGTACATGTCCTGTCTTTGGCCACATCTTGTCCGTACCATGATGTGGTGTTCACACAGTTGGTGCTTTGCAGATCTGCGGTTTGCAATGCACAAGCACGGCAGCACCATAGCCGTGTGAATGTAGCACCCTAACTTTAAGTCAGTTATCCCTTTAAAGGGGTTGTCTCATCATAGACAGTAGGGGCATATCGCTAGGATATGCCCCCATTGTCTTATGGGTGAGGGTCCCACCGCTGAGACCCACACTTATATCCAGAACGGAGCCCCACATGGTGGTGGCTCCCCATAAAAGTGAATGGGAGCACACCGAGCATGCACGGCCACCGCTCCCATTCACTTCTATGGGCCCGACGGAAAGAGCCGAGCCAGTGCTCAGCTATTTTCGCCGGCCCAACAGAAAATGAATTGCGGACGGTTGCGCATGCACAGTGCGCCCTCCTTCACTTTCGGGGCTCCGTTCTCTATATAGGTGTGGACACACGCCCATAAGACAATAGGGGCATATCCTAGCGATATGCCCCCATTGTCTATGATGAGAATACCCCTTTAACCCATATGCTCACAGTGTATTTCTCATAGACCACATTCCTAATGCTTTGGGACTATGGAAAAAGCAATGTAATGATTGCTTGTTATAGTTACATATGTGAACTATTAAAAAGAGTTATCCACCCCTTTCCCTTTCTTGTGGTGCAGGACATGATTTGGCACAGTGCTCTGATCAGGCTGATTGAGCCGAGCCCCTGTTGTATATGCCAGTATCCGTGAATACACGGATGCTGGTGTATTTACCCCTTGTATGCCACAGTCAATGTTAACAGTGGCATACACAGGGTTTCCAGAGAGTACTGGCTCTCTCTCCGTCCCCATCAAGTCCCCGTCACCCCTGTGCCTTTCATAGGCAGCTGGAATTGTAAAAAATAGAAAAAACAGGAAAAACAGAGATATTAGGTTTCACCGCATCTATAACGACCAGATCTATAAAGATATCACATAATCAACCCAGTTGAGAAAATGCCGGAAAAAAAAAAAAAAAACGGTGCCAAAACAACTTTTTTCTGGTCACCTTGCCTCACAAAAACAGTAATACCAAGCGATCAAAAAGTCAATTGCATCCTTATTATTATTATTATTATTGTGCACTTATTGGATTAAAATAAATTTTCTCTGAGATTTTGGTTCTGCCATTGGGCATAGTGGGCGGGCAGGGGTCTGGTGGGGTTAGGAAACGGTATTGAGGGTAGGAGGGGCACAAGCTGAACTCTTGCACCAGGGCCCATGAGCCTATACCTACACCCCTGTATAGTAAAGTGTTCTACCAGCTATTACTGTTGCAAAAAAACGTGTTATTCGCTCCGTGTTGAAGTGAGACAATTACAGTCTGTTGTAATGTGTATTATTCTCAAGAAAAAGATTATTACTAGGAGTATGCCGCCTAAGTTCTATATTTTAAATTCTACTGGCATTTATTGCTGTTGCCCAAAAAACGTATTATTCACTCCGTGTTGAAGTGGGAGAATTACAGCCCTTGGTAGCGTGCTTTAATTTCCTTTTTATTTATTTGATCAAACAGCATGTCAGGCAGAGAAGTGACAGGCCCTGCACAGGGGAGTGGCAGAGGCCTAAATGTTTCTGGCGCAGGCACAGGTTGCAGCAGAGTAAGGGGGCATGGCAGCAGGAGTAACATTGTAAGGCCAGAGCTCCCGGACTCATCTAGCGGTCGAGTCTTGACCAGCAACCCAGTGTTTCTTGAATGGTTGACTCGGTCTTCGACTTTGTCTCAAATGACTTCAGAGACCCCCAGTCAAGAATCGGTAGGTTCGTCAGACACAACCCTTAGTTGGCATGGCCTGGGAGCAGGCCCTGTGTGCCCACCTGCCTCTGTCCTTTTCTGTGACCTTAGCCAGAGAAGTAATGCATGCTGTGGGCTCAGCTCCACTTTACCGCGAGGATGAGCTACTGGAGGACAGTCAGCAGCTACTAGAGGACAGTCAGCAGCTACTGGGCAGTCAAGATGTGGAGGAGACATCCGCAGCTTCCTCAGTTAGGCAGGCAAATAGTGATGAGGAGAGTGGCATGGGAGCTAGGGTTGCACACGATCAGGCTCCTAACCCACAGAGAGTCGAGGAGGACATCAGCGACGTGCAGACACTACTCGATGATGATGAAGCCGACCGCACTTGGGAGCTGGGTGAATTAGGACCTTCATCATTATCAGGAGAAGAGGATGGCAACTTGCCCGTGAGGCAGCGGCGGAGCAAGCAGGTCGCTAGCGTTGCCGGGAGTCAGCAGGGTGGCAGCAGTGGGAGGTCAGGAGCCAAACGTGCCCGAGTTAGACCACCCGCTTCGCAGGAGCCTACCGGGTCGGAAAGTAGTGGTGCAGCAGTTCAAGGTGGCAGTGGCGGTAGCAGCCAGTCAGTGAGGAGTATTGGGGGTAAATTCACATACTCGGCAGTGTGGCAGTTTTTCGTAAAGCCGCCGGGTAAGGTGAACGTAGCTATTTGTAGAATCTGTGGGCAGAAGGTGGAGCGTGTGCCAATATGTCCTTTAAGGCCCACTGGGTAAATGTGGTTCTTGCACAGCCACACCAGCAACTTAGCCAGGCCGTGCCGCTTCCGCCTCCACGTTCTCATGCCGTCACTCCTGCGACAATGTCTGCCTCCTCGCCCTCCACC
Source organism: Rhinella marina (assembly GCA_900303285.1). Classification (NCBI taxonomy): domain Eukaryota; kingdom Metazoa; phylum Chordata; class Amphibia; order Anura; family Bufonidae; genus Rhinella; species Rhinella marina. Next base: position 22,792 of record ONZH01023625.1, on the reverse strand, counting down.
GTGTCCTCAGCCTCCACTTCCGTGACAACTCAAAATGGGAACAATGGTGAAAAACAACAGGAAGAACATGGTGTCTGTGCTGCGTCAAGGAGGGCAGGGCGCATGCTGTGCCATGCGCCCTGCATGGCGCACGTGTTCAATCTGGTTGTCAAACGGTTCCTAAAGTCTTCTACCCATGTGCAAGACATCCTAAAAATGGCCCGGAAACTTTGCATGCAGTCCAGCCACTCCTACACCGCCAAGCACACCCTCCTTGAGCTGCAGCAGAAGAATGGCGTCCCCTAACATAATGATGATAACATGATATGTGACGTTTCCACCTATTGGAACTCCACCCTGCATATGTTGGACCGACTGTACGAACAGAGAAAGGCCATAAATGATTTCTTAATGATCCAAGCCGACAGAGGTACTCCCCTGTGTAACTTCGATGTCAGCCAGTGGCAGCTCATACGTGACACCTGCCGATTGCTTGTGCCCTTTGAGTAGACTTTATTTGTCAGTTGCCAGGACTACGGGATGAACAATGTCATTCCACTCATTCATATCCTGGAAAAGATGCTGTTAAATCTGGCTGGTCAGGGGACAGGAGATGTGGCGACTACATCTCACGGCCACATGAGCCCTGTGGGGGCTGAACTGGAGGAGGAGGAGGAGGACATTGGAGCACAAAGAATGCGTAGAGAAATGGGTAGTTTCTCTTCCCAGGTGACAGGAGAGGAGGGGCAGGAGCAGCCAGCAGAGCTATAGGGCGATGAGGAAGAGGAGGCAGAGGACCCAGACACACAGTGGCAGTATGCAGTGGAGATGGAGGCAGGGAGACATTTCAGATTTGCTCAGTGGGCCTGTGGCTCGGAAATTGTACTTACTGACACTTTCAATCTTGTTGGGCCACTTTGTGACCTCCTAATTTTGCTACTACGGTTGCTGCCACTTCCACACTCTGTCATTGTGCCACTGTGTGGCCTCATAATGCTACAGCTACTGCCACTGCCTCCTCTACACTGTCATCATGCCACTCTGTCAGACCTTCCACAGTCTCAGGCAGGTCAAGTTGACAACGGTTGACACTTGTTCTATGTCAATTCCTCTGGAACAGACATTAGTGGACATGAGAACTTTTACCTTCCTATCTCTGTCATCGTACCACCCTGGCCTCAAAATTCTACTCCTGCTGCCACTTCCACGGTCTGTCATTGTGCCACTCTGTGGCCTCAAAATTCTAATAGTACTGCTGCCACTTGCACACTGTGCAGGTCAAACTTGACAACGGTTGACACTTGGTCTACATCAATTCCTCGGGCACAGACATTAGTGGTGATGAGAAATTTTCCCTTCCCATCTCTGTCATCTGGCCTCATAACCTCGTCTTGCCACTCCGGCCTGACCTCATAATTCTGCTACTACGGCTGCTGCTACTTGCCCACCCTGTCGTTGTGCCACTGTGTGGCCTCATAATGTTACAGCTACTGCTACTGCCACTGCCTCCTATATACTGTCGTCATGCTGCTCTGTGGTGTCCTGATGCTACAGCTGCTGCCACTGCCTCCTATATTCTGTCGTCGTGCCACTGTGTGACTTCATAATTATTCACTACTGTCATTTGCAGTCTCTGCATTCGGCCTGTCTGTGACTGCAAAATTCTACTGACTGACATTATTGTCGGGCCACTCTGTCATTTTGCAACTGTGTGACTTCATAATTTTTCACTACTGTCATTTGCAGTCTTTGTATTGGGCCTGTCTGTGACTGTGAAATTCTACTGACGTTTTCATTCTTGTCGGGCCACTGTCATTGTGCCACTGTGTGACTTCATAATTCTTCACTACTGTCATTTGCAGTCTTTTCATTGGGCCTGTCTGTGACTGCGAATACTGATTGACGTTTTCAATCTTGTCAACCTACTCTGTCGTTGTGCCACTCTGTGGTCTCCTGATTCTGCTACTGCTGCTGTCACTTCCACACAATCGTCGTGCCACTCTGGTCTCCTGATGCTATAGCTGCTGTCACTGTGTCCTCTACACTATCGTCGTACCACTCTGTGGTCTCTTGATGCTACAGCTGCTGCCACTGCCTCCTATACACTGTCATCGTGCCATTCTGTGGTCTCCTGATGCTTCTGTCACTGCCAGGCATAGTGTTCTACACCACTATACAGGCTCTCTGCAGCCTGGAAGTAGATGTTTTTGAATGCTATTCGCCACAAATTTATTTGGATCAAACCGAATCTTTTTGGAAAATTCAGCGAACCAACCGAATCAAATTTCTGAAAAATTTGTTCATCTCTAATTATGATCACCAACTACTGTAGTATCTAGTGTAACCAATGTGTGCAGCACAGACAGCAGCTAGACAGGCTAGGAGTTACTCAATAAGGTCCTAGTCTTTACAGGTATATGGAGTCATGCTGACCTCCGTGCATCCCATTACTGCTGTATGTGTGTGTGCTGACATTGCACACCTTATATACACAAAAAGCTAGTACAAGACACGTGACTTCCTTCATGAGCTAAATGCTAACAACGTTAAAAGTAGGAAGTGGTTATGGTAATGTGACTCGACTGTGTATAACTAAGTATAGAGCTGGGGCTACACAGTGACTTTGGCCATGACACACTTCGATGAAACTGGACTATAATGCCCCTTTCACACAAGCGGGAGACTCGCATGTCTCCCACAATGCATCTACAGGGCTGGACTCCGGCACTGACTGGGATCGCATATAATGCTATGCGATCCCTGTCAGTGCCGAGTCATGAGACATGCGACTCTCCCGCTCGTGTGAAAGGGGCATAAGGCCCCTTGCAGACGAGTGTGACACACGCACATCTCCGGCAACGCATCTACTGGCCTGAACTCCCGGCACTGACGGGATCACATAGCATTATATTGATTTATGATGTTATGTAACCCTTACAGTTCTGGAATATGTTGGATAACACTGACATAATGCTGTTAGTGTTATCCATTACATTCCAGAACTGTAAGGGTTACATAGCATCATAAATCAATATAATGCTACTGTATGTGATCCCGTCAGTGCCGGGAGTTCAGGCCAGTAGATGAGTTGCAGGGGCCTAAGTGAATCGGGTTGTGTTGTGATCCACAAGTTTCCATGACCTGAAATTTACAAGAATCCAAAATTGCTGGATTTTTTTTGCATTAGTTGAGTAGTGCCATTCACTTACTGGACATTGTTTGTAATTTCTTGTGCTGTATGCAGATCTAAACTATGATCTTTGGCAATGAGACTACAATTGGGGAAAGATTAAAGAAACATGGTTTTGGTTTCCAGATATTTCTCTGCTCAAGCTAAACTTCAGCAGATTATGCAACTTGCTGCTGACTGTTTGCACTGATATACAAGGCATTGTGACCACTACTGCTGCAATATATGCATATTGCATAAAACGGGTGCAAAATTTATTAAAGGAGTTTTCCAGGATTTTATCTAATTGGTGGGAGTCCAACACCCGGGACCCCTGCCAATCAGCTGTTTTAGAAGGCACTGGCACTCCCGTGAGTGCCGATTCCTTCTCTCAGCTTTTCCTAGACCAGTGACGTCACAATCATTGGTCACATGGCCTAGGAGTGGTTCAGCCCCATTCATTTAAATGGGGCTGAGTGCAATACCAAGCACAGCTGCTGTACAATGTACGGCGCTGTGCTTGGTGAGCTGAGAGAAGGACTTGGAGCTCACAGGAGCGCTGGTACCTTCTCAAACAGCTGATCGGCGGGGATCTACACCGATCAGATACTGATGACCTATCCTGAGGATAGGTCATCAGTAATTAACTCCCGGAAAACCCCTTTAAGTATACATACAGGGCTGAATTATATGGAGGGCATAGAGGCAATTGCCCTTATGCTTCAACCGTAACCCTCTTTATGATCAGTGGGGGGTCTGACTTCTAGACCCCACTGTCCCTGAGAAGGAAGGGGTCACAGAGACTAGTCATAATTCACTATTGCTGCTTTTTCCCTGCATGGTGGAGCCTTGCCACCTGCTTTACAGTGAATTGCAGTGTGCCCCCCCACTCCAACACACACTCACACTTGGCCCAACCTGCAAAAGGAAGCTTATTTACCTGCTTCCCTGCACTGGCTCCCGGCTTCGTCATCATGTAAGGGCCGCCAGTAAATGGCTGCAGTGGTGTCAAACCAGATGTTTTCAGCAAGGGAGCCCAGCAGAGCATCGCAAGCTGGGAGAAGAAAGGTGAGTAGAGCCAGCACCGGGTCAAGGATGGAAGGGGGGGGGATTTGCTAATTCCGCCAATTCTTGCACAACCCCTTTAAATGCAGAGTATGTTGATTACTTCTGCAGATTTCATCCCTTTCAGTGTAGAGGGGATACTGGAAATGTATCTCATGATATTTCATCAAGAACAAATGATGTAATAGCTGTACATAATCTTTAGCTCCAGTCCATCCATAGTATTTCTGTTCTACTGCAGGTCTCGATATCTACATCCTTTCTCTTTTAGCTTCCTGGGGGTCTTTGCAATGATAGGAGTTATTAATATAAATACATGAATAAATGTCACGTTTATATAATGCACGTTTATGCCTATTAAATAATTGGTATTCTGGAGGGATTTGTTCAACATGAGCTCATTTTTACCTATCAAGTCCAGTGAATACGTTAATGGCTTCAGAAAAACTTTATCTGCCTACACAATATGTGATTGCTGAACAGAAGCGAGCGATGGTTTTCATAAACACGAATGTCCCAGAAGTGTTTTATCAGCATACATTACCAATGAGACGAAAATAACTTTAATTAGAGATACAGCCAGAGGAGCCGAGCTGAAATTTATTGTTCTGGCTGTTGTATCATGTTCAGTGTGGTAATAAAATGCTTTATGTAAGTGCATAATACATTGGAAACGAGAGGTTGGAGCGCTTCGATGAGCTTCAGCTGCATTTTGGACCAGCTGTGGCCCTGGCGTAACAGCTGGATGTGTTGAAAAACTCCCTTACATGAGGATAAGGAAATGTCATTTTCATTGAGAAGACACATAGGTACAATGGGCCCCAGTCCCTTGAAATTATTGGGAACTGTAGTTAAAGGGGTTGTCCCATGAAAAATATTTTACAGTTTCCAAACCAGCACCTGGATCTGAATACTTTTGTAATTCAATGTAATTAAAAATTTAGTATAGCCACTGAGTTATTCAAGAAAATGTATCTGTATGGTGAAACAATTTCTTATTTCTTTGGCCGGCTCGTTAAGATGGCCGCACATGCTCAGTTTCATCCTTCAACTGCCTCCTGAGCTGTGATAGGGAAAGCATGGACACACCCCTTAAATGCAGCAGAAAAGACACTCCCCTTAATCTGTCAGATTGATATAAATCTAGCAGAGCAGTGAATATGGAGATTTCTGGATCCATGTGAGGTACAGGGCTGGTTCTAGCTTTGTTAGAAAAGTATTGTCATGTACTGTATGATGTCTGATTTTTATTTTTTACACTATTCATGGTATAACCCTTTAAAATGGGTTGTGAACCCTACAGCCTGTGCTCACAGGCGACATATCAAATCTAAACTTTGGGTTTTGTAATTCCTTCTTTTCTCGCCGTTATCAGACATTTACTCCACTTTGAAGGTGGCATCAAACCCACAAATAATGCTCTAGACCAACAACTGATAAAGAAAATCGTGACTTTATAAAATAAATAAATAAAACACAAAGCTACTAGGTAATTTTAGAGCATACAGTATGGTACCCTGCCAGCTATTCCCATAAATAAGGTCTCTAAACTAAGGGTGCATTCACATGACCGTAATTTTGGGTCCACATCTGCAATTTTGCATCTGTTGTTCTGTTCTGCAGCCCTGCAAAAACATATAGAGCATGTCCAATTCTTGTCTTCAATAGCGGACAAGAATAGGCAATTTCTATATAGTGCCGGCCATGTGCGGTCCACAAAATGCGGAACGCACTTGGCCAGTATCCATGTTTTGTGGATCCGCAATTTGAGGATGATCGTATGAATGCACAACGAGTCTTGGGGCAAGCAACAAATAGGTAACAGCATGTGACTGAAATAATGTAAGACAAAATATACCGACCAACGAGAAGCACCAGACGCACCCTCTGGTATATTTTGTCTTTTATTTTTCAATTGCATGCTGTTACCTATTTGTTCCCTTGTTTTTGAGGTGCATTCACATCAGTCCTTGTCCACCTTGGCAATCTATTTTCCCTTTCTCAAATGCATCTTCTTTCCCTAGGAACCTGCCTTCTCAAAGTCGCTTCAGGGACCCCCTGAATCAATCATCTTGAAACATCTTACTGCTGCTGCCGTTGTTTGAGCAGATAATATTTGCATGTAGCTATGGTGGGCCCCTGGGATGAATTTTACTGGTGGGCCCTAGGCTCCCCAGTCTGACACTGCGGCATCCAGACCTATTAGAGAATAGGACCTTTTTCAGCCCTGTTAGTGAATCATTGGCTTGGGTTGGGAGAGAAAGCCTAGCTTCATCCCTGGATATTGAGATCATTTGACCTACATGAAAATGAATGCTCACAAGGGAAAAAAATGAAAAGGGAAGATATTTCACTTCTTGTATCCAGGTTTTGAGCAAGAAGATTATTTATGGCATATGAGCCTCAGGGGTTTCTGCATAGACAGCACAGGAGGTTCTCAGCACAAGGTCCATCATTCCTAGGTATTCAGGTTTATGGAAAGCAGATCCCTATTTAGTGGCTGTAAAAGGAAACCCTCCTAGGCCTACTATGTATGAAGAGATATCTACATCCATTTGACCAATAAACACGTTCAGAATTATAAAGGGAGTAACGTTTTCCAAGCCAGATGTTCCCCATTTTCATCTCCTCGAGCTATACAGAACATTATCAGGATATGGAGAAAGGTGATTGATAGTAACCTTGAAGGCAAGTTTTGGAACTAGAAAGGTTTGTAGTTCAAAATATATGTTCCATCATTTCTATTTTTTTCTCTTCAAAGGTTAGTAAACCATATATGTATTTGTATTGCGTCTGCTATTCTTTAGTGACCAGAACATTTTACAGATGTTCTGCACTTGCTGGTCCAGGATGATACAGATTTTTTTTTTTTTTTTTAGACTAATCATGTTTTACATTTTTTCTACCATTTGTACCTAGTTTTAGAAATATTGGGGTACCAATTTATATTCGTTGACTTTCTTTGCATTTTGCACAGCCCTTTTCCCCTAACTCATGCCCCCATGTCTAGCAAGGAGTAAAAAGTGTATTTACAACCCATAATAAATGTGATTTAATTTTTTGTGGCAAATTAAAGGAGTTATCCCATGAGTAATGTAAAAAATAAAAATCAGACATCATATAATACATGACAGTCTCTCTCTAAAAAAGCTAGAACCAGCCCTGTACCTCCCATGAATCCAGAGATCTACCCATTCATTGCTCCAGTTGTTCTTTTAGATTTTCTTCAGGCTGGCAGCTCAGGGGGGTGTGCTTTCTGCTGCAACTTCACAGCTCAGGGGGCACATCCTTTCTGCTACAGCTTTCTCCCTGTAACTGTCACAGCTTCTAACAGTAGATATGGCTAGTGCAAGTGGAAGGACAGAACTGAGCATGTGTGACCACTGCAGCGATGTTACTGAGACGGACATAGAAATAAGTAAAAGAACAAACAGCAAGTGGTGCAATTCAAATATTTTTTTAAATAACTCATTGGATACATTAAATTTTTCATTACATGTAGTTATAAAATTATATAAGACCCAGGTGCTGGTTTGAAAACTATACAGTATTTTTGGTGAGGCACCCCTTTAAGCCAGAATTCTGCAAATTTTAGTTAGTAATTCTCCCTGTTGAGTGAGCAAGTCTTACCACTGCTACACTTATCTCTTCTCTCTGACCTTATAAACACTCATTAGCTCTAGCCTTACCTTCCAGATAAGAATGTGGCTTAAATAAGTGCTTATGACCTCTCAGTAGTTTACAGATAAGGGTAATTAGATGACAAAAAGTGAAAGTGAAAGTACCAGTCACCCAGCTAAACAGTTAACCCTTTGTGACTGAACAGCTCAATATTTTTAATAAAGACAAATTGAAAATATGATTTTTAGCCAAAAATAAGTTAAACGCAATCATAAAAAAATTTACTCCAAAGGTGTATATAGCCTTTAAGGACAATCCCCGCAAATTCAGGATGTTGGTAACTCTGCACTCCATTGCATAGACAACACTGATTTGAGCACTGCCTGTTGATTGGGTAGGCACTTATCATTTCACTGTTGATCTTCCATGCTGCTATTATTATAGATTTCATGCAAAGATCTGCAGATCAAGAACAAAGCCCATTAAGCACTGCGGTAAAATGTGGTTTGGCAGTCATTAAAAAGCCTTGTGTTAAAAACTGTATCAGAGATAAAAATGGCATTCTCCATGCTGTTCTCTTTTTTTCTGTGTAGTTTAGTTATTAAAAGCTGAACTGTGATTGGATGCCAGGGGTATTTTTATGGTTGCCTAAGGATTTTGAATGAACTTTTAAGAGCCCAGGTTTTACAGTGGAATTTTGATATGCACATACATCTGAGTTTCAGGCAGTGCTAAGGATGGTAGAGCGACTGTCCAATGTGCCGCTCCCCCACAGGGCATGATCGGGGTCCCTGTGTGTAGGAAATGCTGGAATGTTGGTATGTTACTAGTTATGTATGTCACGGTGCTCCAACCTAGATACCGTCGCTCCCCAGGGTTAGGCTCTGTAGCATTGAAAGAATAGAGTTGTAGTTGGTAGAGAATAAGTCGAGTCCAGACTTGATAAAGTTCATTGGTTTTACTTGAATAAACTTGCATCCAGAAAATATTTGATCAGTCTCTTGGTTCCAGGAGGTTTTGGGGTACACAGACAGTTGAACCTGAATACTTAGCTTTATCTTTCTGCTGTGCTAATCTGTGGCTTCAGTCTGGTTACTGGACTTTCTAGAGGTTATGGTACTTTTGAGTGGGGTGCCTTTGGCTGTTGACCCCCTTGTGATACTTCGTCTATAAACTGCAAGGAGTCGCAATGCTCTAAGAGCTGCTTCCCCTGGAAGCTGCAGGAGGAGGAGGCGCTCCATGTCTTGTCTCTTTCCAATTTCTCTATCGACTACCTATAGATTTCTGTAACTCCTCTCTTGGTAGGAACCATGACTAGCCCACTTCTGCCCAAAAGGGAGAGAATGGAAAGGTAAGTTCCATTCTATCTAAAGATCTCTCTGCCAGATACACTGCCACCTGCTGGTGAACCAGGCACATAACATATAATAACAATACATAAGTTACTTAGCGATGTTATTAAGGCACAATATCAAAGGACCTGGAATCAAGTATACAGATGACAATATTTGTTAGCCATTAGAGACAACTAGGTGTAGAAATGGAAGTGCCAGCTTGAGGTACTACAAATGCTAGCTGCAGCCACACTGAGAATGGACATGTCCCTTCTCGGCGCAGTCATGGCTTTGAGTCACCACTGCATGATCCTCAACACTGCTGCACAAAATTCTGCGGTAAAACCTGCATGTGAACTGGCCTCATGCACACATGAGTATGTGCACATGTGACAAGTAGTTTCCTCAGCGACACAGCCTGAAAACCCCCATAAAAACTGTGCAAAAATAGGCTGGTTTTTGTACTGATACTGCTGTCAGGATCACAATAGATCTACCTTTGCTTTCAACTTTTTCATTGCAAAGGGTGAAAGCATGGGTAAAACCCAGATCAACTGCTGCAGACTGAAAACCCTCAATTCAAGTTAATATATGCTGCGAGTTCTGTATATACAGAATATACAGAACTCGTTTGTATATACTTCTAAATTCTGCATTAAATTCCACTATGGAGAACTTACAAAGTGTACTCCATGGCTGAATATACCTATTGGGTAAATGTAGCTTTTAGATTAGTGAATTTTGGAGGAATGTTGTTGCATTTGATGAAAAAAAAAAGTAATGTGTATGTGATCATTCACTTAGCCATTTTGTACGTTCATTGTAGAAAACCGTTTCGGCTGAAATCGCTGTGTTGCGCTGAATGTTCTTTATGGTTGTCTGCTTGAGGGAAGTGGGAGCTGCCTGTTCAGTGTACTGGAAAGCAGATTCATACATAAAATCACAATATTGTGAGGGGCAGGAGGTCACTTATAGTTATGTAGATGTAATTGTAACAAACCCTGGGGTGCTGGCTGCTAAAAGACGCAGTTACACGTTCCCCCAGTTGGCCTGCTTTTTGTAGTACTTGATAGCTTTTGAGACTGATCCTAAAATACAAATTCAAAATGAGTTAATGAATATTCGCTATGCCTCTCTTCTCCTGAAATGAAGAGGAGAAAGAGAAAAATACAAACATAGCAAATTAATCCCTTAAAACGCTACATATTTTGGACTTCAGGGCACAACAGTTTTTGTTCTTTTTTTCCATCTATACTTTCCAAAAGCCATAACTTTTTCATTTTATTTCTTGTTTTAGCAGTATAAGGTCTTTTTTTCTTGTACAATGAGTTGTAATTTTTAATCCTATCAGTTGCTTGATGTATATTACCTTATTGATTAACTTTGGGGAGAAATACTGGAACAAAATAGCAATACTGTTTTTTGTATAACTGGCAGTATATTGAGGGCCAATATGATTACAGTCATTCTTTTTTAGTACTTTTTCACATGTGGGGGCTATAACTCAAATTTTTCTGTTGATTAAGCTATGAGCGAGCTTGCATTTTGCAAGATGTTTCATAGTTTTCATTGATACCATTTCAGAGGATGTACTACTTTTTCTTTGTAAGGAAAAATGAAAAAAAATCTGAAGTTTTAAAACTGTTTCCTAGTTGTTATTTTTTACAGCATTCATCATGTGGCTGTATATGCCATGTTAAATGTATTTTGTTGGTCGATACAGTTATGGCGATACCAAATATATATACAGTAGTTTCTTATTTTTTTTTTTTTTTACATAAAATAAAATCATCTGTTATATAAAAATTAGAGTGCTAATATAGCTGGGTTTGATTGCTGACAATATACTCAGCTCCTGCTGTTAACCTTGTAAATCTGTAACGTCTTCATAACGGGCATTACTGTACATCTGAATGCAACCTACAGTATGCCAATGAAATCCCTTAAAAGGGTTTGTCTAGGACTTTTTAGTATCTGATCTGTGGGGATCTGACACCCAGGACCCCACCAATCAGCTGTTTTAGAAGGCACTGGTGCTTCAGTAGCGCCGCAGCCTTCTTGCAGCTTTGCCTAGATCATGTGATATCACGTCCATCAGTCACATGTCCTAGCCGCGTGTCAGCTAAAGTGAATGGGGTTGAGCTGCGATAACAAGCACAGTCTCTATACAATGTATGGCTCTGTGCTTGGTGAGCAGAGAGAAGGCCATGGCCGCTTCTGGGAGTGCAGATGTCTTCTCAAACAGCTGAATGGATTCCTACCAATGAGATACTGATAAACTATACAGAGGAAAAATGTCAGAAAACACCTTTAGCTATTAGGTATATAGACCCTAAGGCAGAGTTCAATCTCCATCAAGGAGATCCGGCATAGAGTGGCCTACCAGATCTCCCAGAATTGCCAGATTCTCTACTTCACTGCTGGATCCCCATTGACTGTAATGAGGTCCAGTTGTGATCAGGCCACTTTCCTGCATAAATGCCAGGTTTTGGACGGACAAAAACCGTTGCATGCAACAGTTTTTTGTCCAGCATTTCTACAGGATCAGGCAGCCCTATCACAGATGTGACCTCAACCTAAGGTTACAATCACACTATACGGTTCTGAGACAGCCGCACTGTGATTGAGTACATAGGGTCCACAAGGTCAAATTAGGACCACACTGTTTAGTTGTCTCCACTGTTTACGGCGATGTGGTACCTGCAAACCCACTTGGCCATTAACAATGCAGGCCTTTAATGGCCATGCAGCACCCTCTAAACCGCATGGCTATTAACAATGCAGACCGACTAAACAGTGAGGTCCTAATTAGTTAATCACAGCCTGCTGCAACTCATTTGACTGCATAGTACTCGACCTCAGCACTGCCACATCGAAACCGAATTATGACCTAGTCATGTGGTTGTACGCCAACTGAGCCACACTGATATAAGCACTCATTTGATCCTAAAAGTGTCAGATACACTTCTCTGAGGCCCTTTCCTTTGAAACATGGTACATTCAAATAAGAGAGCACATAATCAGACTAAATAAACCAAACAAGAGAATCAGCAAATATATGTTGACTTTTACTCCATAGAGGACTTCATTTGCAGTTACATGCAGATTTGTGTGTTTTGCTGTGGATTTCCGCCTTTGCAATGCACAAGGCGAGGTCTGCAGCATAACTTGACATGCAACAGTTTTAATGTCTGCACCACAGATCAATTTACCCTGTTGATATTTCTTAAAATCTCATCCAATTTGATAGTGCTATAATGCACTATGGATTTTCAACATGCAATTCCATAGCAGAAAATACACAGCATATCGGCCACTTGTGAACATAAAAAATGACATTTCACTTTTGAATCAACAATAAAGATTCATTTATGAGGGGCTTTGTAATGTAACGTATATTCAAAAGATCTGAGAATGAATAAGCTTACCCAGGCTAAGTGAATAAATATATTTACTGAGGGTGATTAAATAAGAGATAACACAGACAAATCACATAATATGGGGTATGGATCCGGTTGACACATGGCTGTCCACCACGTTATAACACATGAACAACACCCCAGGGTGTACAAGAGATAGGGCAAATCAATATTTACATCCTACCTAGCATTAAGTTCCAAGTGGAATCCCCATTAATTGCTAGTGCAGACCATATTTATTCCCATCAGCCGCTCCTCCAGTGTGTATCACGCATGTCTCTGAGATCACTCAGGAATGTGTACTTATCGTACAATGGGGGATGAGTACTATCTCTAACCCACTACATTACAAGGGACATCACTAAACAGAATGGAAGTAATAAAAGGGAACACAATTAAAGGGATAGAACCAATCAGTACTTAAAAAATACCTACAATACAGGCTTCTATTAAACCAGGCACACTCAACCTGCGGCCCTCCAGCTGTTGCAAAACTAATGGAGCATGCTAGGAGTTGTAGTTTTGCAACAGCTGGAGGGCCGTAGGTTGTGCATACCTGTACAAAACACATATCTCATATAATTCTGTATGTAGAACCTTGTCAAAAAACAACTTCAGCAGGACAATTCGGTTTTTCCTGTACCCCCTAACTGGATTCCATCTTTCTTGCAAAAATCACGCTGGCTACCACAGTAGCAGCAGAGAAGCTTCTTTACCAGGCACCTAATCACATCTCTAATGGAGGAGAACTACTCTGCAGGGAGGCACAAGTAAATTGTGGATCTCTCAAAACAGAATAGCGTCTGTATTTGTGACCTAATGCGTGCAAGCAATCCATGCTACATCCCAGGCATATTCTAACAGATGTCTTGTTATACGGAAAGCCAGAAGACTATTAAAGGGAATGTCTGTTTCGGAAAATATACTAATAGGAAATTCATAATTGTAGGTCATCTATTGGCCAGAGTAAAAAGCATCTGCAAACAGAGTTCCATGCCTTGAACTCCAGTACATTTTTGAGTTACATGGAAAGCACATTGATTTAAACTAAAACTATGTAATGCTTCATTTCCCTGCGCTGCAGGGGCATTGAACACTTGCTACAAGGTTTCACATTCACAGTCGAGCAATAGAGCACACTGTAATCAGTAGAGATGAGCGAATCTATTCGTCGCTTCGTAGATTCGTATCGAATCTTGGGATTTTTCAGCTGCGAAGCGAATCCGAATATTAGGTGATTCGCTCCGCTTTTGTACGCATTCACTACGTAGTGTGTCCTATAAATTATACGCTATTCTACGTATAATTTAGTTACTCTATACGCTGTTGCGTACGAATTCAATTCAGCGATGCAGACTTTTCCCTGGTAGTTCCGCCCCTTTCTCCAGCGCGGGAGGATGACGAGGCAACTCAGGAAATTAAGTTGCGCATTCGTGCGCCTCATCCCTTTTTCCCCCTTTTCAGGTTATTTGGGGAACCCCTTGAAAGAGGGTTTTTTTAAGGAACCTTTGCCTGTTTTTTTTTACCCATTTGGATTACAATTTTACCTATGTGGATTACAAATTGCGACTGAGTTTGGGACTCTGCTCCAGTTCTATCACAAGCGTCAGAAGAAAAGAGACTTAAACGTGTCCGTGAGCATACTAGGTAGGTGATATTTAAAATTTTTATATTATACCTATAATAATGTATTTGCACTTTACCATATATATGTCTTGAATATTCGCTCTGCCTCTGAGGAGTGCACGCCGTGGCCTCTCCTCATACGTGCCTGCGTATTACGTAATCGCTTAGACAATAGTAAGCTGAGATTCGTAAGCTATTTGTACGCTCATACGTACGTCTTCTAAGAAGTTGCATACATTTTGTAAATGAACGTTCGTTATTAGTGAGCGAATGTTCGCTAATAGCACATAATAACGTATATTTTGTACGCAAATACAACGAATCTATTCGTCGAATATACGAATTTTAGGAATAGTTCGGCGAATGTTTGGCGAATAATTTTTTGAATGATTCGCTCATCTCTAGTAATCAGCTTATTATTCAATAATGATAGACAGCACTCCGGTAGTATTCAATGCAAAGTGGGTTTTTATTTCATGTCAGCCGAATTGTGCTCACCACTGAAGCAACGTTTCGGGCTGAGTGAGCCCTTCGTCAGGCTATCGTAGGGCTGGGCGGAGATAAAGCGGCCATCCGCCCAGCCCTATGATAGCCTGACGAAGGGCTCACTCAGCCCGAAACGTTGCTTCAGTGGTGGGCACAATTCGGCTGACATGAAATAAAAACCCACTTTGCATTGAACACTACCGGAGTGCTGTCTATCATTATTGAATATCAAGATTTATACCCTTGGGGTGAAGCAAGGGAGAATACCAGACGTGCACCCACCTTAGCCCGAAAGGGGACACGTGCTGTAACCACTTTTGAATTGATCTATAGTAATCAGCTTATTGTTGGGAGATCTTTCTAATGGAAGGCATCATCCAAAATGGAGAACCCCTTTAAGGAAGGTGCAAAGTAGACTACTTCCAGCAAAAAAAAACAACAAAAAGCAAAAACAAAAAAACAACTATGTGTGGCATAACAATGACTTTTATGCCACAATTATGTCACTGAAAAGTTGAAAATGTTGTTGCATGCTGTATTTGCAACAAAATTTGTGACTTTTCAGCCCTCTTGCCACTTTGGAAATTGGCCACCTCTTTTCTGACATAAATAAAGATAGAAACCTACAGCAGCCGGAGGCTCCCATAGATTTAAGTGTGTTGCAAGGCTTACCAGAGCATGAGACAAATACACGTGAGGTCTACATCTCAACATAAATT
Source organism: Rhinella marina (assembly GCA_900303285.1). Taxonomy (NCBI): domain Eukaryota; kingdom Metazoa; phylum Chordata; class Amphibia; order Anura; family Bufonidae; genus Rhinella; species Rhinella marina. Next base: position 7,374 of record ONZH01023625.1, on the reverse strand, counting down.
TGTAGCAACCTCCAGCAGCTCAGGGGGGACCAAGACCAGTGGTCCTGATAAATATCCACCTATATTCTTCAATTATATATGCTATGTAATTTTATACTACGGACTATACTAGATATATGTCTTAATAAAAAGAAAAATGTCTGGTGCATCTTATTGCTCTCAATAAAAGAAAAAACGAGTCTTATGTTTAATGAGTAAGTGAAATAAAATAAATTAGGTCAATTAGTAAGCATTTACACTCCTTAGGTCTCTTCATCAGGCATGGTATAACAAAGTATCTACAAGAAAGTAGTGTAATTAATAAAAAAAAACAGAACCAGAGGAGGAACTTGGGTATGGGAGCTGAGTGGCACGTTATTTTGTTCACACAATTTTGACTTGCATTTTAAAAGGTCTTATAAACATCTTTTAAAGATCCCTATAGAGAAGTCTATGGAAAAAAATTGGAACCTCTCTGTCTTAACCACTACAACAGACTAACTTAAATTACCAGTAGTTTATAGATTTATTCCACACACTTCAGAGTTCAAAATGCACATGGTAAAGACAAAGGTGGAGATTCATCAAACTAGTGTAAAGTAGAACTGGCTTAGTTGCCCATAGCAACCAATCAGATTCCACCTTTTATTTTTCACTGCTACTTTGGAAAATAAAAGGTGGAATCTGATTGGTTGCTATGGGCAATTAAGCCAGTTCTACTTTACACCATTTTGATAAATCTCCCCCAAAAAGTCAAAAAAATCAGCTCAAAGGATAAGTAGCAATTGTAATCTGTTTATATGTTGTGATTCTCATATGGCAACAATCAATCCAGACATTTCAATCATGACTTGGACTAATACTGGTATGGTGATAAAGAGCTTGATAGGGTTGGATATAGTTCTAAGAGACCCCAGAGTCTTACACATGACTTCTCAGAGCACTCTTGATTTGAACCAAATTTTTTCAGACCAAATTAAAACTGATGGCCAACTCAAATTAATTGGACCCAAAAGAAATTTTGGGAAGTTCGATCTTCTCTAGTGCAGCCACAACTGTACTTCATTATATCAAGCTTGATAATGATCATAGCTATGTTGTTTTAAATGTTTGCCATTTGATTATTTTTAATCAATATTTCACTTAGCCATTAAAAGTATCATAACCGAGAGATCAGTAATACTTTTTAAGAGAGAGGCAAACTACTTGCATCATAAACTATATTCCACATTTGCAAATTGAAATCTTTGCCTTTTTGGAGAACTGCAAAATCTACTCTGAATAGATGGCTTATGAAGAGCTAATGAATAGTAATCCTCATCATCAATTCTGGACATGAAGTCTAAAATGTTGAAAGTAGCTGAAACAGAGAACATCACCTAGAATGTTTGTTTGAAATTTTGCTTTGAAATTTTTGGTGCAGTCCCAGGAGGTGAATGTGGAAAGTTGAAGGTAAGGTCATCCATGCATTGTTAAGTAGGAGAAAGGGGTGCTGAAGCCAACAATTCTGTACAAGATGATTGTTTCTGACTAATTTGACACATGACTTGGAACCCTGAAATTATGCAGTCATGAAATTGAGTTATAAAATAATAATTTGAATCTTTTTGCAGTTTATAAAGATTCAGAAAGTAGCATAGTCCTACTCCATAAATGCATTATTTCGATCATAGTAAAAAAGTTTCCCTGGTTGAGAGATTCTTTGCATAAAATATTGCATAAAGTGCTAACATAATTAATATAATATATGACTAGAGATGAGTAAAGGAAATCGATTCTACATAGATCAAATTCATTACTAATTACCAAAAGATTGTAATTTTGGCAAATTCAAACATTTTTGTGATTCGTCCTGCATTAAAGGGTTCTCCAGGATTTTCCTCAGGATAAGTCATCTATATGAGATTGGCGGGGATGCCGGGGTGTGGACACCTGATATCGATGACACATGCTGATGAGTGCTGTGGCCTCCTCACAGTTTACCAAGCACAGCTCCGTCCATTGGATAGCGGCTGTGTTCGGTATCACAGCTGAGCCTCATTCACTTGAATGTGACTAAGCTGCGTCTAGGCCATATAATGATGAATGCGACATCACTTGCCTAGGAAGAAGCTACAGCAAACAACGGAGCACTGCGGTCACTTCATACAGCTGATCAGCAGTGGTGCTGAGAGTTGGACCTCCATCAAGCTGATATTGATGACTTATCCTGAGGATGGGTCATTAGTATGAAAATCCTGGAGAATCCCTTTAATCGCTGAAAATGGTGGCCAACATTTTAAAAATCAAAAGACAGAGAAGAAGGCATCTGCTACCAAAAACGGATAACTTTTTACTGTGTTTTTATTTAAATAAAATCTTATAGTGCAGTGTATTTTTAAATTAAAAATGTAATTATTTGCTACAACTGGCTATCTTCTGCTTATATTAAACCATATGTGTCACTGTCTCCTTGACATTACTGGATACAGTTAATCCTAGGAGACTTCAGAGTGTTATACATGACTTTTAAGGGCAATTGGGATATAATTTATTTGGACTGAATTGACTCTTATGATCATTTTGATCAAATTGGCCCTCAAATGCATTTTGGGAAATTCATTCTTCTCTAGTCATAGTTCGTATATTTCCTAATATTGGTATACGACACACATAAAGTTAATGAATTCGGTGTAGAGTAGCTATTAAGCGCTGCTAGTTTTTCTTGTCTTATGCCAGACTCTTGCAGTGATCCAAGAAGACATGAATGATGGTAGTGGCACTGATGGTGGTATTAGTCTCATGGTGACACTCCTCGATATAAAGCTCTCTGGGCCGTGCATTGATGGGAGGGGTGCACCCTTTCTTTTCCTTTGGACACACCTTGGATTTGGCGCTACTGCCTGGTGTTAGGAGGGGTGCGCTTAGTGTAAGTGGGTTTCGGGGTGCAAAGCAGAGGTCAAGAATGGTAGCAGGCAGTACAATAATGCTTGCAATGATGAGGCTGATGGTTCAATATACTATCACCTTCAGCAGTGCACAAATACATGTACTGGTAGAGGTAGGCACAGTTGTTATTATACATATTGCATAGGCAGATTTCTCAAGACTGTGTACAGGTGGTGTAAACAGCAAAAAGGTCCCTCTGAGTCCCTTTCCTGACAACTCGTGCAGTACTCCACATTAGGTCAAGGAGTGAGATTCCCTGCTCTCACTTTCTTTATATGTGGGCTTCAATACTTTAAACAGATGGCCAGTCTGTCCTTCTTATATGATGAGGGACTTGCCTTAATCAAAATACTGGGAAGTCCATTACCTTTTCTGACAGGTTACCAGCACATTCCCTTGTATGGCCGCTAAACTTTCTGGGATTGGCACACATGCTGTCGCTCACAGGGTCAGAGTCTCCCAGTTTAGGTCTGGTCCTTGATGCCTACACACTAGCAATCAGCAAATTATCATGTTTATAACGTACTTGCTTTATCCAAAGTGCTTTGATTGTCTTCTTTGCACTTCGGTGATGATTTTGCCTGAATTTCCAAAAGTCCTGCTGACATCACGTCTACATTTCTCATGATACTTTGTGGCTTTGTTGATGGAATGTCATGAAACCAGATGACCTAGCCTGGTTCCATCCCTTTCACCTGATAGCTTCTGCAAGTCCTGAGTTTTCTTTAATATGCATGCACCACTCCTGTATTGTACTGTACTTGCGCCAGGTCTGTTCAGAGACTGGAGAATTGAAGATGAGGCTTGAAAATTCAGAGATACAGTGTGGTTGGGGGAGTCTACATTTTTTATTTATAGTGGAGGAGTACCAAGGTGGAAAGCATGAGTGTTGTGAGGTGAATCTTGGTGCAGTAGGTCAACTGGGTGGTCCTCCAGTAAGCGAGGCGAAAGCCATACTCAAGCAAACAACATAGGATGCCTCAAAAATGAAAGTAGGCTTGAAAACTTTATGGAATGGACTTTGAAAATAATAAATACATGGAAAATGAGGAGAAAAAGAATACCTCAGTTCTCTGAGAACTCTTTAAATATAATAGGATAATAAGCATGGTTACCTTACTGCTATGCTATTGCATGGTTCATATTTATAACTCAGTAAATGAAGTGTGTGCCTTAGAGCAGCTCTTTAATGTATGTTTGAGAACACTGTTAAGGTCAAGAATTCAGTACCAGGGGTACAGACGTTTTCTCGATTTCTAAGGAGTCTGAGGGTATGTCCACAAGACTAATATCTGCCACTAACTCAACAGCGAAAATGGGCATTTTCTGCTGCTAAATGAAATTCACAACTCCATCAACAGTTTTCCTATAGATTTAAATGTTAAAACTCCACCTTGCACATGCAGTAGCTGATTTGAAAAACGTTTGATATGTGATATGTTTCTTCTTTGAAGCCGATTTAATTGTGAATTTGTTGGGCAAAGTTTTCTTCTGGTACTGTCTCCTTAATTATTTTATGCTAATAGATAGATAGATAGATAGATAGATAGATAGATAGATAGATAGATAGATAATGTAGATAGATAGATAGATAGATAGATAGATAGATAGATAGATATAAGCAGGGGCAGGCAGGGCTATATACTGTAATTAAAGAGGAGTACCAGAGTATTAAAAAGTTAACACTTTAACCACCTAAAAATAAAATAGTAGGAGTTATGTAATACACTATATATACCCCAAATGGCTCCTAAAAAAGCAAGTAAGCCTGCAAATAAATAAATATATTTTAAGAAAAAATTAAAAAGTTATCACTACTGGAACACAAAGGGGGAAAACATTATTGGCCCTTAAGGTTAAAATTAATTCTGTCACTAAGGAGTTAAAATGCAATAGTGTCCCCTGAGTGTTTGCCAACACAATTTACTGCAGACACACATTAAAAATCTACAGTAAAAAAGTTACATTTTTGGGAGGGTTTTTCCAATTTTAGTGTGACTGTTAGGCCACTGAGTTATTCAATAAAATGTATCTGTATAGCACCACCTGCTGTTTGTTCTTTTTCTTATTTCTTTGTCCAACTCACTGAGATGGCTGCATGTGCTCAGTTTCACCCTTCAACTTACTCCTGGGCTGTGATAGGGAGAGAGCTCCAACAGACAAGACACACCCCCTTAGCTGCAGTAGAAAAGAGACTCCCATTGAGTTTTCAACTTGATATAAATCTAGCAGAGCAATAAATGGGGAGATCTCTGGATCCATGTGAGGTACAGGGCTGGTTCTAGCTTTGTTAGAAAGAGATTGTCATGTATGAGGTCTACGTTTATTTTTTTTTATTAGTCATAGGATAACCACTTTAATATGATATTGTCATAATTAAACAATTCTGTGGCAATGTCAAATATACAGAGGTACAGTATATAATCCAGTAATGGGTTTTTGAGTGGTTTGCTAATAATGTGCCCTTTGATGAGGCATTATTTTGTGAATGGCTTTTGCTGATCATTAATGTTCACATTACATTCAAGTAGAATCTTTGGAAAAAAAACAGATACAGATGTTTTATGTCTTGACAGCCTTGTTAGCATGAATCGTGTTGTACAATACAATGGATCTTCCTCCTACACTGACACACTTTTGTTGACGGTGAAGTGTATATAAGATATATGGGTTCTATGTGCTTGCCTGCATCAGAAGAGTCAAGTGCTTTTTAAAGAGCAGTTACAAATTGTGATGGCTCTTAAACACTGCAGGATTTATATAACAGGTGGGGACAGTCAGGCCTCAAGTACATGAGGGTTGGGGGCAGAGATCTAACATTCATGTCTAAGGCGCATACCTATATTGCAGTCTCTATTGCCCCCTGTAAGCCAGAGCTTTTGATGGACCATGCTATGATTTTTATCCTCATGAATAAGGATGAACAAACCTGAACTGCAATTCAGTCCTGTCCTACGGAAACCAGGATGAATCCGTTATGCTACCCATAGACCTCTATTATGATGGAATGCCTCTTAAGGTTTCCCTTTTGCAGTCCGTCTCAAGTATTACGTTATTTTCTGATATAACCATTTTATAATAGGAAATAATAAAGTTCAGGTCCCCATTGACTTCAATAGGGTTCAGGTTCATATTCTGTCTAGTGTTGAGTGAAGTTCTTGAAAATTCGATTTGGCTGCTTCACCGAATTTTACAAAAAAATTTGCTTTGTGACAAATTACTTCTTTGTAAGTAATGGGTGCAGTGGCAGGAAACCGCAGTTGCGCCGCTCCCCATCATTGTACCCCTCAGATGCCGAGTTCATCTCTGATCACTGCATCTGTCATTAATATTAAGATCTATAATAAAATAAATAAATTAATAAAATCATTCTTACCTCATCCATTTGATTGCAAAGAGTCTGCGCCACCATCTTGATTATAGAGACTAGAGATGAGCGAGCACTAAAATGCTCGGGTGCTCGTTATTCGAGTCGAACTTTTCCCGATGTTCGGGTGCTCGTTTCGAATAACGAACCCCATTGAAGTCAATGGGAGACTCGAGCATTTTTGCGGGGGACCAAGGCTCTGCCTAGGGAAGGCTGGGTGAAAACCTGGAAACCTCAGAAAATGATGGAAACACCACGGAAATGGACAGGAAACAGCAGGGGCAGCATGCATGGATGCCTCTGAGACTGCCTAATCCCACCATTACCCCAAATTCTCAGGCAACAGCCTAGTGGTTACCCTCATGGCAATTGTGCTCACCCAGACCAAGAAAGGCGAGGCAAATACCCATCACATGTTAGGGAAGCACCCAACTAGGTGCAATGAAGGTCCATCACCGCCTGAAGGTGACACCACTGCTCATGCTGGCACTGCAGCTGAAATCAAGTTTAGTATCTGATCTTATCAGTTGCTGTGCCTGCTGGTGGTATAGTGGTATAGTGGTGAGCATAGCTACTTCCCAAGCAGTTGATCTGGGTTCGATTCCCATCTATCGCAGGAGGCAATTCAGAATCAGTACAATATCTAATATGTCCCCCTACCCGGGTAAATTGTTTGTAGAGAGGCCCTGTAGGTGGGGGGCAGGCTGGGGGGAAGGAGTTTGAGCTGGAAGAGCCAGAGAAGTGCCCCCAGGGCTAGCGTGTGTGGTGGTGACAACAGCCGGAATGGATTTGGAAAAACTGTTGCTTTAACCCGTATGGTATCGATTCTTCTCAGTTTAATACCGTATACGTCCCCTATCTTGGGACCCTATATTTAATGGATTTTTAGAACACGGAAAACGGAAAAAGAGCTTGCTCTGGCCAGGGGAGTGTCCATGCTCTGCCATCACAGGTCATGAGGCAGATAAAAGAAGAACAAAAACAAACATGAGTACAACTTCTAATACGTCCCCTATCCGGCTAAATTGTTTGTAGAGTGGGCCTGTAGGTGGGGGGGGGCAGGCTGGGGCAAGGAGGTTTCGCTGGAAGAGCCAGAGGAG
>ONZH01023624.1:0-20975 GCA_900303285.1 Rhinella marina | reverse complement strand
TGCAAAGAGAGTTCACATTGTTTGGTTTGTGAGCGTTTCCTAGGCAAACGTCTCCTATAATGACCCATCCTAGGTCTAGTTTCTGAGCATAGGGAGAGTTATGAGGACCATTTATCTGCTTCCTCACTTTGTGGACTCTAATAATGTCTCTGCCCAGCAAAAGTACCAACTTGGCTTGAGGATCTAGTGTGGGGATGAGATGCGCTATGCTTCTCAAATGAGCATGATGTAGAGCTGCTTCTGGTGTGGGGATCTCTTCTCTATTCTTTGGGACTGAATTACACTCTATTAATGTAGGAAGAGGTAAGGATGTCTGACCATCCAGAGATTCAATCTGGTAGCCTGTGGCTCTTCTTCCAATTTCTTCGCTCACCCCTGTACATGTTTTAAGTGAGTAGGACGAACTAAGTCCTTCAATTTTAAAGATGTCGAAGAAAACTGAGCTAGCAAGTGACCTGTTGCTCTGATCATCCAGGATGGCGTAGAGTTTAACTGCTCTTTCTCTGTGACCTATAGGGTAAACTGTAACAAGACAGATCTTCGAGCAAGATTTGTTACTCAGACCTTCTCCGCAAACTTGAGTACACTGGGGTGACACTTCAGGAGGTACACTGTCTTTCCTCTCCCCGCCGTGCTCGGTAACTTGGTCTGAGGGTGAGGGAATCTGTGGTGCTGGCCCTGGGTGTAGAGCTGTGTTGTGTTCTTGGCTGTTGCACTCGGAGCAAGTAATACTGGCTTTGCAATCTCTGGCTAAGTGAGATGTAGATGCACAACACCTGTAGCATATGTCATTTCTTTAGGAACGCTCTGCGGTCCTTAAGAGATTTGTTCCTGAAACTTCTACACTTCTGCAATGAGTGAGGCTTTTTATGTAAGGGCCACTCCTTGCTTGGGTCTTTCATTAATGTCCCACTGGTTTCTGGTGTACTGTAGGTCTTATGTGAAAAATCGGTAGAAGATACATTTGTTTTGTGTACAGTGATAGGTGTGCCTCTGGAGTTAGGAACTGAAGTAGGCTTACCTATCCTTGAGTTGACAGGGTCTACGATTCAAAACTGGGATCATTCCTGATCTTCGCCTGCTGACGTACAAAATCTACAAAAAAGCAGAATGGAGGGAACAGCACGTTGCGTCTTTGTTTGTACTCTGAGCCCCGGTTGATCCATTTCTCCTGCAAACTGTAAGGTAGCTTTTTCACTATGAATTTGATGCCTCTAGCTGTATCTAGGGATGCGAGGCCTGGCAGGTCTCCTTCAGACTTGGCAACTTGGAGTTCTATCAAGAGGTCACTCAATTCTCTTAGCTTGTGAAAGCTTTTGTTTGAGATTTTAGGAAAGTCTTCTAACCTTTTAAAGAGGGATTCTTCTATCATCTCTGAGGAGCCGTAGCACTCATTGAGCCTCTCCCATAACATGTCCAAGCCTCTGCTCGGGTAGTTGATGTTGATATCTCTGATGCGTTTTGCGTGATCTGATGACTCATCTCATAGCCACTTGACTAACAGGTCAATCTCTTCACTTGCAGAGAGGTTAAGGCCTGCAGTGGTATTTCTGAAGGAAGCTCTCCATGCTCTGTAACTTTCAGGACGGTCGTTAAACTTTGAGAGACCTTTGGTGAGCAGTTCGCGACGTGCAAAGAACTGGAGAAAAGCTGGTAGCTCTTGGTCTCTGAGAGGGCGATCTGGATGAGCATCGTTGTGGTGAGGATTCGTTGAGAAATTGCCATAAAACGCATCATCGTCGGAATGGTCACCATCGGCACCTCCTTTCTTGTAGGCGGTCGCTGCGTGGCAGGAATCCATGGGCCTGGACGTGGATGCAGGTGGAATGGAGGGTGATTGGTAGACAGAATTACCTTCATGCTTAGGGTGGAATGATCGGTGTACAAGGGTTTCGGACTATATGACAGGATTTTGTCCTAGATGATTATCAGGGTTTGATCTCACACTTGGAGATGGATGCAGGTAATGATCCAACTGGGCATGCTGCAGCACGTAATCTGAAGTGCGTTGCGAGATGTCCTGATGGCGAAGTTCGGGTCCAAGTTTTATACTGGATCCTTCACTGGTACAGCGTACTGCTGCTTCTAAAGCCTGCGCTTCAGCTTCTATGGCTGCGGCTTCCTTGTCCGCAGAAAGTTTTGCAAGGTTGGCTTCAAGGTCGGCTTCTAGATGTGCTTTTTCTTTCTTTAATTTCGCTTCTTTTTTCAGCAAAGGCAGCTCTCACTTTGGCGGCTTCTGCCTTCGCCCTGGCGGCGGCAACTGTGAGGCTGCTCTTAGATGTCCTTGAAGCTGCTGAGCTAACATGGGAACGTGTTACATACATTTCAGATCCTCTGTCTGACATTGTGGCTGCATGCGGCTTGGCTGCTTGCTGATAGACAGTATCTGTGCTTCAACCCCCGTTATATAGTAGTTGTTTTACTGTTCTGACACCCTCAATCTGTCTGTGTGAACTAGTTGTCAGACAGTTAAATCTTTCCTATCAATTCATTGAGCTGGACACAGGGGGGTCCTTTTCAACTTTTATTAATAGGATCAGGGTAAAACTACAAGAAAGCAATAATTACTTACCGGTAATTGTTTTTCCAGAAGCCCATGACGGCACCCTTGCGACTAGGACCTCCCATCGAGGACAGGAAACCTGCTTAAAATATAAAAAGGCACACACTTCCTCTTCACCGCAGTTGTAGAAAATTACTAAACTCCGGAGGCTAGAGGATAACTTAAACTTAATCAAAAGATTTTTTTTTTTTTTTTTTTTTTTTAAAAGGGAAGAGTCCTCTTCTCCTTCTTATAGATCATAAAGAAAACCTATATAAACTTATACACACACTTATTATGAAATTTTTTATTTTTTTTTTAAGTGTGGGGAATTTTTTGGGGTGCCGTCATGGGCTTCTGGAAAAACAATTACCGGTAAGTAATTATTGCTTTCCCTTCACCCATGACGGCACCCTTGCGAGACTAAAAAATGACCTACTAGGGAGGGACCACAGCCTGTAGCACCCTCCTTCCAAAGGCTGCGTCAGAATTCAGGTTTAACCTGTAATGCTTAAAAAAGGTGTGTGGTGAACTCCAAGTAGCCGCTTTACAAATCTGGGCCAAGGACGCATCTGCCCTCTCTGCCCAGGAGGTGGCTACCGACCATGTGGAATGAGCACCAAATCCCACCGGGGGAGAAAGACCTTGAGAGGTGTAAGCTAAGGTAATGGCCTCCCTAACCCACTTAGCAATAATCCTAATGGAAGCTTTTCGTCCCCTATGATAACCTGAAAACTGGAGTAACAGATTTTCATCCGACCTCCATGGTTTAGAAGCCTCAAGATATTCTAACAGGCATCTTTTAACATCCAAACAATTAAATTTCTTTTCTAGCTCACCAGTTGGGTTGGGACAGAAGGATGGAAGGACTACCTCTTGCTCTCTGTGGAAGTCTGATACCACTTTGGGGAGAAAGGAGTCTAAAGGTCTGATTATCACCCTGTCGTCAAGAACCTTAGTATGAGTGGGGAAGGCAGAGAAGGCCTGGACTTCTGATACTCGCCTAGCTGACATGATAGCCAACAGAAAGGTCAGCTTGATTGTCAGGAATCTGATTGGGATCTTATTTATCGGTTCAAAAGGACTACTACAGAGACCAGAAAGGACAATATTTAAGTCCCAGGGAGGGGCAAGGGATCTGACTCTAGGGATGGACTTAGCAGCCCCTGTCAAAAACCTCTTGACCCAGGAATGTTCTGCAAGCTTCACGTCAAAGAAATAACTTAGAGCTGACACCTGGACTTTAAGCATGGATGCCTTCAGTTTCTTTTGCAATCCTGCTTGCAAAAACTCTAAGATCTTTGGAATACAGGGGGCATTCAAGGGGTCAGGCACTTTACCCAGAAACCCTGAGAAGGTCTCCCACACTTTCAGATATTTTTTAGTAGTGACTGGCTTCTTACTGTTTAACAAGGTACAAACTACTGATTGGGATAATCCCCTTCGGGCCCAAATTTTGCGATCAACATCCAGGCAGACAGCTTCAAGATTTCTGGCTGAGGGTAGAAAAAGGGACCCTGACTCAGAAGCTCTTTCTTGACTGGAAGATGCCAGGGTGGTAGTATTGCCAGTTTCAAGACTGAAGAAAACCAAGCTCTCTTTGGCCAGAACGGAGCTATGAGTATTATGGCTGCTGACTCTCTCTCCACCTTCTTCAGTACCTTGGGGAGAAGACAGAAGGGTGGGAAGGCATAGCCTTTCTCCTTCCTCCAATCCTGAGCTAGGGCGTCTGACGCTACCGGACCATCCTCTGTATTTAGGGAGAAGAACCTCTCCACCTTCCTGTTGGATCTGGAGGCAAACAGGTCTGTGGAGGGCTGGCCAAATCTCCGTACTACCATCTGAAAAGTCTCCTCGTCTAACACCCATTCCCCCTGTTTCAGGGTAGACCGACTTAGGAAGTCCGCCATCTGGTTGTGTTTCCCTTTTAGGTGGATGGCGGAGATGTTTAAAGCTCTCTCCTCTAGGAAGGACATTATCTGTCTTGATAGCCTCAAAAGGCCAGAGTTCCTTGTTCCTCCCTGATGGTTTACATACGCTACTGCTGTCGTGTTGTCCGTGTATAGAGAAATGTTCACGTCTCTTGCCGAATGGAATGCCGCTTGCAACGCCATTAGAACAGCCTTTAGCTCCCTGAAATTTGAGGACTTTTTCCTTGTCCAAATGTCCCACTCGCCCTGCCAAGCCTGACCTTGAGAGTGGGCACCCCAACCCCACAGGCTGGCATCTGTGGTCAGCGGTACTGGGTTCTGCATCGACCAGCTGACTCCCTTGTGAAGGTTGTTGATATCCATCCACCAAAGGAGTGACATCCTGGTTCTTGAGGTAAGATGGAGCTGTCTTTCCAGAGAGTCTGGGGAGCCATTCCAAGCTTCCAGAATCTCTGCTTGAAGGTCTCTTGAATGAGCTTGGGCGAAGGGAACTGCTGAAATGGCCGAAGTCATCAGGCCTAGTACTGACATTGCCCGTCTGATCGTACACTGGTATGATAGGAATAAATCCTGGGTCTGTGTAGTTAGTTGTTCCTCCTTCTCCGAAGTCAGAAAATTTTTCTCTTCTATGGAGTTCAGCATTATTCCTAGGAACTTGCAGGACTGTGTTGGAATGATATTTGATTTGGACCAGTTTATCTTCCAGCCCAAAAATTTTAGTGTTGAGGATACTGATTGCAGATCTATCTCCAAGCTCTCTTTGGATTGGGAAAAGATTAGGAAGTCGTCCAGGTATGGGACCAGATGTATACCTTTCAATCTGAGATAGGCTGCCATCTCCGCCACTATTTTTGTAAAAAGCCTCAGAGCCTGAGAGATCCCGAATGGAAGGGCTACATATTGCAGGTGCATACATTGCCCTTGTACCCATACTGTTGTCCTCAAGAATCTCTGTGATGACTGTCTGATCGGTATATGATAGTAGGCATCCTCTAGGTCTATACTTGCCATCCAACAATCCTTGGTCAATAGATTTGTGGTCGATTTCAGAGTTTCCATGCAAAATTTTTTGTACTTGAGGGATTTGTTTAGCTTCTTCAGATTGAGAATGACCCTGAATGACCCATTTGGTTTCTTCACCAAAAAAAGAGGGGAGTAGAACCCCTTCCCTCTTTCTTCCAGGGGAACTTGAGACACCACTCCTTTGTACAAAAGTGTCAACATTTCTTGTTCCAATGCCTCTCTCTCTGTAGAATCTGGAGGTGGAGCCGGACAAACAAAAAAATCTGGGGGGAGATTGGAAAACTCTATCTGAAAACCTTCCTTTATTACGCTTAAAACCCATTTGTTCTGGGTAATCTGGCTCCATGCAGAAACGAAGGCTCTTAATCTTCCCCCCACTCGAGGCTCGGCGTCATTGCTGTTTATCTTTGGATTTTTCCTGGGATTTAAAGAAAAAACCTGGAGATCTCTTATGGAATTTTACGGACCTCCTGTCCGACTGACCTCCTCTTTGCTTTCTGAAGCCCCTACTGGGCCTACGAAAAAAGGGGGGCTTTTGTGAAAGGGGAAACCCCTTTTTCTTATCTGAGGTCCTTTCTAGAACCTCATCCAGCGAGGGACCAAACAGTCGGGATCCAACACAAGGTACCGCACACAATCTGGATTTGGACCCTTGGTCACCTTTCCATGCTCTCAGCCATATTGCCCTTCTGGCTGCATTAGACATGGCCGCTGCTCTGGCAGAAAATCTAACAGAGTCAGTAGAAGCATCTGCCAGAAAATCCGCGGCTTTAATAAATGTGGGAAGGGAAGCTAGCAGCTCCTCCCTTGGAGTTTTATCTTTAATATGGGTTTCTAGTTGTCCTAGCCACAGTTTGAGAGATCTAGAGACCCAGGAGGCCGCAATAGCAGGCCTGAAGCTAGTAGACGCAGCTTCCCAGGCTCTTTTGAGGTATGTATCCGCCCTTTTATCCCGTGGATCAGACAAGGTCCCTAAATCCTCAAACGGTAAGGCGGCCTTCCTCGCCATCTTCGCCACTGGCGCATCCACCGTCGGGGCTTTGTCCCAGACTCCAGAAACTTCCCTCTCAAAGGGGTACTTTCTTTTTACTGAGGAGGGGATAAAGAATTTTCTATCTGGGTTTTTCCACTCCTTTTTTATCAAAGAGTCCATATTTTTATGGACCGGGAAGACTCTCCGAGACCTAGGTGCCAGCCCCTCAAACATTTGGTCAGCAACTGATTTAGTTTGTTTAACATCCTCCAGCTGCATAGTGGCTCTCACTGCCTTTAGCAATAAATCTGTGTCTTCCAAGGGAAAAAGCGGCTTCCCTGCAGCCTCATCCTCTGAAAGGGATTCTTCCGCTGAACTGTTCTGGCTGGTCAGGACTTCACCCTCTGAGAAACCTGAACCTTCCTCCACCTCCCTTAAACGTCTTTCCGGGGGGCTGGATCGGGAGGGTTTGAGAGATTTGAGAGAGGATTTCACCTCAGATCTAACTAGGGCTTTAATTGTCTTTGACAGAGACTGAGATTCCTCCATGAGTAGTTTATCCACACATGCTTGACACAGTGGGCTAGCGTAGTCTGCAGGCAAGGGGGTTTTACATCCACTGCACTCTTTATGCTTCTTCTTGCATGATACTTTTTTAGGGGTTTTTGCTACCTACAATACACAAAAGGGTACAGCAAATCCCATATTAAAAAGATGGTTCTTACCCAGAAAGTATCACCCAAATCCTTGCCACTGTACCGGACTTGGTGGTCTCAAGGATTCCACAGGGTCTGCGCGTCCACCGTCTCCAGGCTCCATGACAATAATCTCCTTTCACCCAGGACACGGCCCTCACCAGGTGAGAATGTCCGCTGGCTCCCACCTTCTGCGCCCATTTGTAGCGCGCCGGGCCTCCTTATGACTGCAGTCATTCCCTCCATGCTGCCGGAAGCCCAGGGCCAGGATCGTCGCCCGGAAGTGACGAATTGTCCATCCACTTCCGGGTCCGGGCCACGCGGACGCCCACGCATGCTCAGAAGGATACCCAGAACTTCCGGGTTGGGGAGCAAGACGCCCGCACATGCGCAAAGCGCCATATATCCTGACCTCCGGAATCTCCACGCGGACGTCCGCGCATGCGCAACACACGCTCACCGCCGGAGGGACCGCCTGGACACGGCCACAGCAGTCCCCCCCGAGGAGGAAGGAGACAGAAGGGAGGGGAGACAAGGCCACCGCTCCCACAGGAGGCAGTGTAACCCGGACACTGCCCCGTTAAGGTTAGTAGACCCGGGCAGTCCGCAGCAGATCTTGTACCTAAGGAAAAAAGCAGGCTAGGAACGGAACAACCGCTCACTAGAACTTCCCATCCGGAGGACAGGAAACCTACACTGAGGTGAAGAGGAAGTGTGTGCCTTTTTATATTTTAAGCAGGTTTCCTGTCCTCGATGGGAGGTCCTAGTCGCAAGGGTGCCGTCATGGGTGAAGGGAAAATAACAGTATAAAGTATACAGCATATCTCAGTACATCACATTATGTAGATACATTGATTACACAGCATAGTGAATGTGAGGGACAGCTGCAAGGCAGAAGAGATAGCTCTGAAGACATGAGAACTAGAAAGCTATTAGTGACAATACAGGGAATTATAGTAACTCACCGACTGTGCTATGATGAGGAAAACAACAGAAGAACTGACTGTCTAATGCAGAAGTCATAGTGTGACTGCAACACATGAGGAAAGATGGCTGCTGAAGAGGAAGGGGGCTGGACTAAACAAGGCCTGATAGGAAATCGTGGGGAATCGTTAAAGGGATAGATCTAAACGTCAAGCCTGTTATTTTAGCTTTGGTTGCCATCTGTCATGACATCCCAACGTAGCACAGGGATATTCTGGACAATAAATCATGTGTTGGTCAATCATTCAATGTTTCTTTTAGTTGTAGTAGTGTTTTTCCTAAGTACCAAGATGGAATGCAAATGAGCTCTTAACAAGCTCTGCCTCCGATGCCACCAGATGTAAGGCAGATATCCTAGAAGCCAATGTTCAACCTTTTAAATATTCCTTGAGACGTGACTTGGATAATAATTAAGCCAGTATCTTGTCTGCAGACAGCGGTTCCAGGGTGATCGTGCCTCATCAGTGAAGAGCAGAGAGTACTGGTTTAACTGGCTGAGAGGCCTGTGTCAGCGTTTGTGGTCTGCTGTATCTCCTAGGGAGAGTTTTATAGGCCAGTACTTTCTGCTCTGAACTGATCTGTTTTTTCCCCACAAGAATTTTTCATTACTGTACAACTCTCAAAAAGACCAGAATCCAGAAGGAGAAGAAAACAATGTCAATGTGAACAGAGTCTCAATTTATTTTCTTGTTTAAATATAAAGTTGTTTTTACACTGAAATCCATTTGATGTGTATTTTTCTGTTTCTCTTTAAGAAACTGCATTGGTCAGAATTTCGCCATGAATGAGATGAAGGTGGCTGTGGCTCTCACACTTAATCGCTTTCAACTTTTGCCAGATGACTCGAAACCTGCTCTTAAACTACCACAGCTGGTTCTGCGTTCCAAAAGCGGCATCCATGTATATCTGAGGAAATCTCACTGAACCATCCAAAAGCTGACTGTAAAGAATCTTTAGAATTTATAGTAATGAAAGTTTTCATTGAGGAATAAAAACAATGCATATTAGTCATCTACTGTAAATGCTTCACTATTGTTAAGAGCTCGCACTCACCCTGCTCCTCTTTCCTTTCTTCTTCCAATCAAAGTGCAGGGGACGTGGCAGTTACAGAGAGAGCAGAGACTCAAGGTGTAATGGCAACGCCCTCCTTGCTCCTAGAGCCTCATTTGCATATATTACACCATTTTTCTCAGCAATGCAGGAACATATGAACATACTTGTAGGACAAACTCAGCTGCCAAGAGCACATACAACAGGTCAGCCGGTGTCAGAAGGAAATCATACCCTAATACTGACATATTAGAATTGTCTCACACTAACCTTAAAGGGGTTTTCCAGGATTTTAATACTTCATGCTTAAAGGGGTTGTCCGAGTTATAACAAGTTTACCTAATATTGCTGGCAATCTAAGAAAGTTCACTTTTGTAATATAAACTTACTTTTTATTTTGCCGTGTTTTAACACGGGCGGTGCAGGTCACGTGACCCCCGACGTCATCCACCCGGCTGAACTGGTGACGTTTCATGTACAGGCTTCTCCCTGCTTGAGGGAGTGGCCAGGCTCTGTACACGAAACGTCAGAGCCTGGGTGCCGCCTCCGCTCCCCGCCCTCCTCTCCACGCTCCTGATGCCGGCCAGCCGCTGTAAGGGATTGCGCATGCGCGATCCAAGCAGAATCCCGGCAGCTAAGTGTTTACATACACCGGCGGCGCAGTCTCTCTCCAGAACCTCTCATTGTGACTGGTGCGATCGTCTCCACAAGATCGAACACCACAAGTAAATTCATGCATGTAAAAAGAGAGGATATATAGATATATATATATATATATATATATATATGTAGAGAGAGAGAGAGATGTATATAGACATATAGATCTGGAAACATCTCTCTATATACATATATATTTATATTGTGGGGATTCGCTCTGGTAGGCAGGGTAAGCGGACGCAGAACAGAGGCACAAAAACAGTTCTTAATCCAACTGCAGTGTTTTATTCACACGCAGGTATCACAGTACATCAAAAACAACTTCACCTGAGCTGAAAGTCCTGGTGCTAATTCACACCATGCTGCAGGTTCTGCATAAAGAGTCCATTTATAGGAACAAAATCCCCCTGTCCTCCCAGACAGGTCTTCAGCCTTCATCCAGGCCCCAGCCTTCTTCCCTACTGCAGTTTGGCTGGCTTTTTTAAAGTAGTTTGGTGTCAGCAAAACCTGGACCGGCACTTACAATCCAGTCCGATGCTTGACTTCACCTGGTTGTTAATCAGCCCAGCAGCACATGCTGGGAGGAAAATACCTTCCCTCAAGCAGCAGACCTTTCACTGTGTCACAATATATAGATGATATATGTATGTATATATGTATAGTGATCTATATCTCTATATACATATATATCATATATACGTATATAGAGATATGTTTACTGATCTCTCTCTCTCTCATATATATATATATATATATATATATATATATATATATATATATTTATATTTATATTTATATATATTTATATATAAAAATATATAGCGAGAGATCAGTATCAGTAAATAAATATCTCTATATACATAAATATATAAATATATATACACACACCTTTAGTCTACTTTTACACTGTCATCAGCAGGGTCCAGCAGGCGTTTCTGGCGGGAGAACAGCCTGCCAAATCCGTGCTATAGTACCTCTATCTCGCCGTGCCGTTGGATACCCCCATTCATTATAATGGGGTCAGGCTGTAGGTAAAAGTAGCCTAAAGGTGTGTGTGTGTATGTATATATATATATATATATATATATATATCTATGGATATAGAGATATATATTTACTGATTTATCTCTCTCTCTCTCTATATATATATATATATATATATCTCTTAATATAAAAATGAATTTCTGTCTGTCTGTCTGTCTGTTCTCTATGCGCGACCAAACTACTGGACCGATTTTCACCAAATTCGGCACACAGGTACATCAGGTGTCCGGGAAGGTTTTAGACCAGGTCTCATCTCTCTAGGACATACCGTTCCTGAGATATTCCCAAAATATGATCTCCATTAGCCAACATTACAACTGGGAACTTTGGTTTTAAACTCCAACTGCCATTCTCTGCAAAGCCACACAGGGAGGGCAGGTTTCCATAACAACCAGGTAATTATCAGCAGCTGAGGATCTCATCCATTTCTATTCACTGACACTGTTAAAGGTATTCCGGTTACCATAAATATAACTTATGTGTTTTTCTATTACTACAGTTCAGTAGTAATAAAAGATGTTTTCCTCCACTGCTGCCTATTGCGTGGGCTCATAAATAAGCATGGTATTGACCTTTAATTCAGGCCACCCTAAAACAAGTACTTAAAACCCCCGCCACAGGTCTCAGTAAGCCACACCCCCAACTCTGTCAGGCCACACCCCCTTTCACTCCGCAGCCAACAGAGATTGAAAAAATAAAGGTAAAAATCAACTTCTGTCAGCTGCAGGGATGGGTGGGAGGTTGACTTTCTTTCTGCAACAACACACACAAACATTAAATGAAATAGATTAAATACACCCATGCGAAGCGTCTTGCTAATCCACGCCCCCAACTCTGTCAGGTCACGCCCCCTCCCACTCCGCAGCCAATGGGAATTGAAAAAATGAAGGTAAAAATAAACTTCTGTTTGCTGCAGGGGTGGGAGGGTGAATTTCTCTCTGCAACGACACACAAAAATTTTAGATGAAATAGACTAATTATAGACTACAACTGTTTGAAGCCTTTTACTAAGCCACGCCCCGTCTGTCAGGCCACGCCCCCTCTCACTCCGCAGCCACTCTGCAACGACACACAGAAACATTAAATGAAATAGATTAAATATACCCAGGCGAAGCCGGGTCTTTCTGCTAGTATGTGTGTGTATATATATATATATATATATATATATAGAGAGAGAGAGAGAGAGATCATAGATCAAATATATATAAAATATATATATATATACACATACACACACATATATATATATATATATATATATATATATATATATACATAATTGCAAAAGCGGACAGCACCTCCTAGAGTCAGGTGCAAGCTACCTACTGGCTACTAAATACTAAACAGAAAATGGCAGCAGCACTAGATAAGCCATGGCACATAAAATGAACATAAAATGAACATATGAAGAAGTAGAAAAGCATAACTGCTATGTAGTATAAAGTGGAAGCTCTTAGCGCATATAAATGATCATAAATATATATATATATATATATATATATATATATATATATAGTCGATATATGTATATAGAGATATTTATTTACTGGTTAGGGTTAGTGGGTTAGGGTTAAGGGGTTCTCAGACAAAATTGGGGGGGCTTGGATGAGGGCAGCACTGGGAGTAGGGGTGCTTGGGTGCTGTCAGCACTGGGACTGGTAGGGCTGGAGGGGCTTGGGTGCTGTCAGCACTGGGACTGGTAGGGCTGGAGGGGCTTGGGTGCTGTCAGCACTGGGACTGGTAGGGCTGGAGGGGCTTGGGTGCTGTCAGCACTGGGAGTAGAGGGCTTGGGTGCCGTCAGAACTGGGGCTGGTAGGGCTGGCGGGGCTTGGGTGCTGGCAGCACTGGTGATGGAGGGGTTTGTTTGCCGGCAGCACTGGTGCTGGTAGGGCTGGCGGGGCTTGGGTGCTGTCAGCACTGGGAGCAGAGGGGCTTGGGTGCCGTCAGAACTAGGGCTGGCGGGGCTTGGGTGCTGGCAGCACTGGTGATGGAGGGGTTTGTTTGCTGGCAGCACTAGTGATGGAGGGGCTTGGGTGCCGGCAGCACTGGGGCTGGTAGGGCTGGGGGGGCATGTGTGCCTGGCAGCATTTGGGCTGGCGGGGCTTGGGTGCCGGAAGCACTGGTGATGGAGGGGTTTGTTTGCTGGCAGCACTGGTGCTGGTAGGGCTGGCGGGGCTTGGGTGCCGGAGCACTGGTGATGGAGGGGTTTGTTTGCTGGTAGGGCTGGTGGGGCTTGGGTGCTGACAGCACTGGTGATGGAGGGGTTTGTTTGCTGGCAGTACTGGTGCTGGTAGGGCTGGCGGGGCTTGGGTGCTGACAGCACTAGTGATGGAGGGGCTTGGGTGCCGGCAGCACTGGGGCTGGTAGTGCTGGCGGGGCTTGGGTGCTGACAGCACTGGTGATAGAGGGGTTTGGGTGCCAGCAGCACTGGTGCTGGGAGGGCTGGCGAGGCCCTTTGGGGCGGGGGTCCCAAACTCTCAGGGGTGGTAGAGGAAGTTCGGGCCTACGAGAGGAGCCCCCGACCTAGTTTCTGGGACCTTCCTTCCAGCAACGGCAGGGGGCCAAACCTGACCAAAAATTTACAAAAAGAGCCTCCGCCCAGGGGCCCCCTTTGTGGCGGGGGGGTCCCAAACTCTCAGGGGTGGTAGAGGAGGGCCGGGCCTACGAGGGGAGCCCTCGACCTAGTCTCTGGGACCTTCCTTCCAGCAACGGCAGGGGGTGGGGGGGGCAAACCCACCTAAACATTCACAAAAAAGGCCTCCGCCCAGGGGCCCCCTTTGGGGACGGGGGTCCCAAACTCTCAGGGGTGGTAGAGGAGGTTCAGGCCTACGAGGGGAGCCCTCAACCTGGTCTCTGGGACCTTCCTTCCAGCAACGGCAGGGGGGCAAAGCCCCCCACTCCCTACAAGAGCCCTTTTACCATGGTATAGTTGCCCAGGGGATCCGCCCGCCAGGCACCCGAGGATCCACCGGGGGTATAGCTTTGACAGGAAACTTCGCCCAGAACCCAAGGAGACCGACCGAGAGTTTCTAGGACATTTCCCCGCGGAGTTATCGGGTCGGGAACCCCGGGGGAGGAGGAAAAACTAGGCCGGAAAACCCGAAATTTCCGTCACGCCCCCCGCTTTCGGCCCCGAGGAAGGGCGCTGGCGAAGCAGCCGGGCGCATTACGATAGGAAATTTCACCCCGAATCCGAAGAGACCGCCCCCGAGCTTCCAGCACCTTTCCCCGCGGAGTCATGGGGTTGGGAACCGGGTGGAGTAGGAAAAAACTAGGCCCAAAAATCCGAAATTTCCATCACGCCCCAGGATTTCGGCCCCGAGGAAAGGCCCTGGCAAAGCAGCCGTGCGCTTCCTGACAGGAAATTTTTCCCTGAATCCAAAGAGACCACTCGTGACCTTCCAGCACCTTTCCCCGCTGAGTTATGGGCCCGTGAACCGGTGCAGGAACCGCCAACCGCTAGGCCTCAGAGGGGTTCCCGCGTCTTTGGGGCCCGATTTGACCCCCAAGCAAGGTCGCTGGCGAAACACTCGGGAATATTTTGAAAGGAAATTTCACCCCGAATCCAACGCGAGTTCCTACGATGTTCCCCCGCGGACTTATGGGGTCGGGAACAGGAGTAACCCAGAGGGCGAAACCCCCCAAAAACGGAGGGTCAACTTTGGGGCCCGTTTCCACCCCCACTGAAGGCCGCTGGCGGAACAGCCAGGCATATTTTGACAGGAAATTTTACCCCGAATCCAAAGAGACCAGTCGCGAGTTTCTACGACGCTCCCCAGCGGAGTCGCTGCGTCCCAAAGGGGGGTCAGCGATTTTTTTTTTCGAAATCTTTTTTAGCAGCCCATCGCGTACCCCGGGTCGATGGCTACCTCCAGTTAAAATTTGGGCTTGCTAGCCCTTACGGTTCGTGAGACAAGCGCGCTTGAAAAGCCCCAAACGTTTCGGGTTCCCGCTAAAACCGCGATATCTCGAGAGCCGCAGAGTCTAGCCACTCAAAAACACCTATGGACGGTAGCCCGCAGTCCCACCTTTCCAACGAGACCAGCCCCAGTCTTCTAGGGCGCAAGGAGGCCAAGCTAGGTCCCGAACACCAGCCTGGGTGGCAGTATGGCGGCTCCCAACCTGGCCTGAAAGTGGGGTCTGAGAGGTGCCCTGGCTGGGGGTGTGGGGGGAGGGGCTTGGGGTCGTGGGGAGGGGCCTGGGCTCCCTGTGGAGGGGCCTAGGGGTCCCCGGCGGCGAGGCTCAATGCTCGGCGGCATTTCCCCTCCCCTCCCTGCTCTCTCTTCCACCCGAGCATTGTGAAATTGCACCAGGTTTCAGCCCGAGCATTGGCCTGGAGGCTGGGGGAGCCCCCCGTTCAGAGGCCCGTTTCTCCAGAACCGGGGGTCCCATCCGCTAGAACCACCACCGCCTCCAAGTACTTTGCAATGTCTTTATTTTTCTTTTGTCATTTATTTCCTTTTTGTTTTACACACACATGTGGGATTGCAGATTGTAGAATAAAATACAGTAACAAATTAAAAATGCCAGGCTAGGCGATCTAATGTCTTCCTCGATGCCACTGATGTTGGACCGTTTAACTGTCTTGGGGTCTTGGCCTGTGGAGGCCCACCTGGGGGGAAGCGGCAGCTGGGGTCTGGCCCTCATCACAACCACCAGATCTTCTTACCAGCTTGTAGCCGTGACAGATGTCATCCAATACTTTCTCTCGGTAGTGCCTCTCCGCTGTGGCATTCGTGTGCGCTAAATACTTAGCAAACAGAGACTTTTCCGGATCCGTGTATTTTCCAAGCGTCCAAGTCTCGCAGACTTTTCTGACAACCTGACTGGAGATAGTGGGGAGGTGATACCTGCGAATGAAGGGGAGAATAAGCTTAAGACGGGTGGCAACAAAGAGCGGGGATAACTACTTGAGCACAACTCACTTTAATTGGTACCTCTTGATGTCTCGGGAGACACTCTGTCTCTCAGTTCCCAGTGAAGAGAGGAAGAATTTAGCCTTTGGATCGCATAGGTCACTGTTGGCTTGCAATGGCCGGACTTTTTCATAGTACACTTTGAACCACTGGGGAGATAAGGGTACAAAATGTTTAATGAAAGCGTGCAAGAGCCCAACACTGCCCAGGACCTGCCAGGGGCATCTGTCCATACTCACCAACTGTTCCTCCTTATCCAGTGCAAAAGCAGCAACTTGTTGAGCAGCGGTCTTGTGGGTTCTGACGCCAATTACACATAGGTTTTCACCTTCGTATTTTTGGTACATCCTGCCCTCCCATTCTGCCACCTGTAAGGAAAATGAGACATGAGGAATGTCAAGGGCTGAAAAAGACACCCCCTCCCCTAAAAATAAAAGCATCTCACAGTCATGTTTTGCACTACCCCAGGTCGCTGAAGATGCTTCAAGACAAGAAGGCACTCTAAGTAATGGACGATTTCCGTTTCTTGATTGGAGGTTGCGCAGTTCGCCCGGGCCTGGTCTATGCACTTTAAGAACATGCTATTGGCGACACTGAGGACCGCTCGGCATTCGGATGGGGTGGGTGTTTGTTGGCTCAAGGACGTGTACCTAAGAAAAGGGGGATAGGGGAGAAAGAAAACGTCAGGTACCCACCAACGGAGCGTGGCAGGAGCACCCACAAACCCCTCCACCCTCAGTCCTGCTCCTGGCCCCACCTTTCACCTCCTGTCGACCCGGTCTCTGCAGAGCCCCCTGGAAAGGGTCTTCTGGATGTCTTCGGTGGCAGTGATGAAGAACTCACACGCCCTGTACAGATCAGGCTGCTTGAGAGAAAGGTTGGTGGAACGCATGTTGTACTTTACGAATCGCCGGATACGCTGGATGCAGTTGAGCCGGGTCTGGTGAGAGAGCTTCTGGTCCAAGAGCTTGTCAAAGTAAGAGTGAACCTTCTCCATATCGCTGACAAAGTCCAGGCAGACCTGTTGTGAGTTCATAAAGTAGAGGAACCGGGCAACCGCATCCACCTCCTGTTTGTAATTGTTCAGACCCAGCGTAGACTTAAGGTAATTGGAATAACGTTTCAACAGAGGATCCTCCACGGAATGACGGTTGTATAGCCCAGCGTCCTGCATCCTCTTCTGGGCATCCCCTTTCCAATTGGTGCCCAAAGTCCTAAAGGGAGGAAAAGAAGATGAGGAGGAAAAAAAGTCAAGTTGTGACCCTGAGCGTACACAAGTCAGGCACCCACCTGGGAGTGCTGAGAAAGAACCTCTCAGCGTCAACATTTTCATTATTAGACTCCGTTCTAGATCATCAGTTCATGGTTCCTGAAGGGCCCTCCTCCTCCAAGCTCAGGGTTTCTGAAGAGCAGTCGTCTTCCTCCTCCTCCAAGCTCAGGGTTTCTGAAGAGCATTCGTCTTCCTCCTCCACTAGGCTCATGGTTTGTGTAGCGCACTTGTTTTCTTCCTCCTCCACTAGGCTCACGGTCCCTGTAGCGCACTCGTCTCTCTCCTCCACTAGGCTCACGGTTCCTGTAGCGCACTCATCTTCCTTCTCCACCAACACCACTAGGCTCAAGGTTCCTGTAGCGTGCTCATCTCCCTCATCCACCAGAAGGCTCTTGGTTGCTGTAGCGCACTCGTCTTCCTCATCCACCACTAGGCTCACGGCTGCTGAAGCTCCACCTTCATCCTTCTTCTTAACCTTCACCAGGCTCGTGGTTCCAAAAGCACCATCTTCCACCTCCACTTTGACCATGTTATCCACAGCGATCTGCCCCTGCCCTAGGGGCAAGGTTTGAGATACATCATTCTCCTCACCACTACTTATCTCGATGACTTGGTCATTGTGGGTGGAAGGTGCAGCACTGTATAGAGAACAAGGGTACACAAGTCAGTGGAAGGGGGTTCAGGAGGGAATACAGGCCCACAACACATTACTGGGAATAGAGGGGCCTGGGTGCTGGCAGCACTGGGGCTGTTAGTGCTGGCGGGGCTTGGGTGCTGGCAGCAATGGGACAGGTAGGGCTGGTGGGGCCAAGGTGATGGCAGCACTGGGAACAGAGGGGCTTGGGTGCCAGCACCCAAGCCCCTCCATCCCCGGTGCTGCCAGCACCCAAGCCCCTCCATCCCCAGTGCTGCCATCACCCAGGCCCCGCCAGCCCTACCAGTCCCAGTGCTGCCAGCACCCAAGGCCCTCTGCTCCCAGTGCTGCCAGCACCCAAGCCTCACCAGCCATACCAGCCCCAGTGCTGCCAGCACCCAAGCCCCGCCAGCCCTACCAGTCCCAGTGCTGCCAGCACCCATGCCCTTCCATCCCCGGTGCTGCCAGCATCCAAGCCCCACCATCCCCGGTGCTGCCAGCACCCAAGCCCCACCAGCCCCAGTGCTGCCAGCACCCAAGCCTCACCAGCCCTACCAGTCCCAGTGCTGCCACAGCACTGGGACTGGTATGGCTGGTGAGGCTTGGGTGCTGGCAGCACCGGGAACAGAGTGGCTTGGGTGCTGGCAGCACAGGGACTGGTAGGGCTGGTGAGGCTTGGGTGCTGGCAGCACTGGGAACAGAGTGGCTTGGGTGCTGGCAGGACTGGGACTGGAAGGGCCTGGGTGATGGCAGCACTGGGAACAGAGGGGCTTGGGTGCCAGCACCCATGCCCCTCCATCCCCGGTGCTGCCAGCACCCAAGCCCCGCCAGCCCTACCAGCCCCAGTGATGCCAGCACCCAAGCCCCTCTGTTCCTAGTGCTGCCAGCACCCAAGCCTCACCAGCCCTACCAGCCCCAGTGATGCCAGCACCCAAGCCCCTCTGTTCCCAGTGCTGCCAGCACCCAAGCCTCACCAGCCCTACCAGTCCCAGTGCTGCCATCACCCAGGCCCCGCCAGCCCTATCAGTCCCAGTGCTAACAGCACACATGCCCCTCCATCCCCGGTGCTGCCAGCACCCAAGCCCTGCCAGCTTTAACAGCCCCAGTGTTGCCAGCACCCAAGCCCCTCTGTTCCCAGTGCTGCCAGCATCCAAGCCTCACCAGCCCTACCAGTCCCAGTGCTGCCAGCACCCAAGCCCCTCTGTTCCCAGTGCTGCCAGCACCCAAGCCTCACGATCCCTACCAGCCCCAGTGCTGCCAGCACCCAAGCCCCTCTATTGCCAGTGCTGCCATCACCCAGGCCCCGCCAGCCCTACCACCACACATGCCCCTCTGTTCCCAGTGCTGCCAGCATCCAAGCCTCACCAGCCCTACCCAGTCCCAGTGCTGCCAGCACCCAAGCCCCTCTGTTCCCAGTGCTGCCAGCACCCAAGCCTCACCAGCCCTACCAGTCCCAGTGCTGCCAGCACCCAAGCCCCTCTGTTCCCGGTTCTGCCAGCACCCAAGCCTCACCAGCCCTACCAGCCCCAGTGCTGCCACAACCCAAGCCCCTCTGTTTCCAGTGCTGCCAGCACCAAGGCCCTGCCTGCCCTACCTGTCCCAGTGCTGCTGGCAGCACTGGGACTGACTGTGTAGGGCTGGCAGGGCTTGGGTGCTGGCAGCACTGGGGATGGAGGGGGCATGGTTGCCTGGCAGCACTGGGGCTGGTAGGGCTGGTGAGGCTTGGGTGCTGGCAGTACTGGGAACAGAGGGGCTTGGGTGCTGGCAGCACTGGACTGGTAGGGCTGGTGAGGCTTGGATGCTGCAGCACTGGACTGGTAGGGCTGGGTGCTGGCAGCACTGGCGATAGAGGGGCTTGGGTGCTGGCAGCACTGGGACAGGTAGGGCTGGCAGGGCCTGGGTGCTGGCAGCACTGGGGATGGAGGGGCATGGTTGCTGGCAGCCAGTGGGGCTGGAAGGGCTGGTGAGGCTTGGGTGCTGGCAGCACTGGGAACAGAGGGGCTTGGGTGCTGGCAGCACTGGGACTGGTAGGGCTTGGTGAGGCTTGAATGCCGGCAGCACTGGAACAGGGGGCATGG
The DNA here is from genome assembly GCA_900303285.1 of Rhinella marina. Lineage (NCBI taxonomy): Eukaryota > Metazoa > Chordata > Amphibia > Anura > Bufonidae > Rhinella > Rhinella marina. The sequence continues at coordinate 1,178 of ONZH01023624.1, read as the reverse complement.
GTGCTGGCAGCACTGGACTGGTAGGGCCTGGGTGCTGGCAGCACTGGCGATAGAGGGGCTTGGGTGCTGGCAGCACTGGGACAGTAGGGCTGGCAGGGCCTGGTAGGGTGTGAGGCTTGGGTGGCAGCACCAGGACAGAGGGCTTGGTGCTGGCAGCACTGGGACTGGTAGGGCTGGTGAGGCTTGGGTGCTGGCAGCACTGGGAACAGAGGGGCTTGGGTGCTGGCAGCACTGGGACTGGTAGGGCTGGTGAGGCTTGGATGCTGGCAGCACTGGGAACAGAGGGGCTTGGGTGCTGGCAACACTGGGGCTGTTAAAGCTGGCAGGGCTTGGGTGCTGGCAGCACCGGGGATGGAGGGGCATGTGTGCTGTTAGCACTGGGACTGGTAGGGCTGGCGGGGCCTGGGTGATGGCAGCACTGGGACTGGTAGGGCTGGTGAGGCTTGGGTGCTGGCAGCACTGGGAACATAGGGGCTTGGGTTGCAGCAACTTACCTTGGAGAAGGGGGCTCATCATAGATCTCAAACCCCCTTTCTTCTAGGAACCGTACAGTGTCCTCAGTGGATTTGAGGGAGGCGATCTGATTGTAGCTAATGGAGGTACCACAGCACGCAATCTTCTTTAGGGAGGTCTTGGAAGATAACACACTCAACCGGATCTCCTCGTCTCTGCAACGTCGCATGCAGCGCCTCTTTAAGTGTGTGGATAGTTCTTTGTACGCTTGGTGACAAATGGCACAGGTGAGGACAGTCCGGTTGCAACTTGGAAGAGAGAGACAGAGAATTAGGATATGAACATACATACTTCTGCTCTCCCAGCGTGTGGGGGAGCCCCAAAACCTGTGACCCTCTCAACCTTTCCGCTGGCCGTCACCTCAGATCGCTGAACCACCAACAGTTTGTCTGGAGTTCAGGCTGAGCGGCGGCCTGGGGGAACCTGCTGACTGGTCGCGCTTTGCGACCAACCACCCCTCCCTCCCTCCGTAGGCTGGCAGCCCCTAGCCTGGAAGCTCCTCTGTCCCCCCAGCTTGGAGAACACAAAACATTTTCCCTGGGCCATACTCACATTTTGCCTCTCTTCCGACTGCAAGGTTTCAGATTCAGACGCTCCATTCGGGTACATGTAGAGATAACACCAAAAAAAACAAAACACAAAAAACAAAGAATAAAATGCATTGC
>ONZH01023623.1:0-32000 GCA_900303285.1 Rhinella marina | reverse complement strand
ATTAAATGGCCTAGATATTGTATATTTCAAAGTACAAAGCCGTGTAGTAACTGAACAGACGGTGGGTATTTACACCAGGTATGTGAGATAATTTAACAAGAGAACGCACAGTACAGTGGCCTATTAAATGGCCTAGATATTGTATATTTCAAAGTACAAAGCCGTGTAGTAACTGAACAGACGGTGGGTATTTACACCAGGTATGTGAGATAATTTAACAAGAGAACGCACAGTACAGTGGCCTATTAAAATGCCTAGATATTGTATATTTCAAAGTACACAGCCGTGTAGTAACTGAACAGACGGTGGGTATTTACACCAGGTATGTGAGATAATTTAACAAGAGAACGCACAGTACAGTGGCCTATTAAAATGCCTAGATATTGTATATTTCAAAGTACACAGCCGTGTAGTAACTGAACAGACGGTGGGTATTTACACCAGGTATGTGAGATAATTTAGCAAGAGAACGCACAGTACAGTGGCCTATTAAAATGCCTAGATATTGTATATTTCAAAGTACAAAGCCGTGTAGTAACTGAACAGACGGTGGGTATTTACACCAGGTATGTGAGATAATTTAGCAAGAGAACGCACAGTACAGTGGCCTATTAAAATGCCTAGATATTGTATATTTCAAAGTACACAGCCGTGTACTAACTGAACAGACGGTGGGTATTAACACCAGGTATGTGAGATAATTTAGCAAGAGAACGCACAGTACAGTGGCCTATTAAAATGCCTAGATATTGTATATTTCAAAGTACAAAGCCGTGTAGTAACTGAACAGACGGTGGGTATTTACACCAGGTATGTGAGATAATTTAGCAAGAGAACGCACAGTACAGTGGCCTATTAAAATGCCTAGATATTGTATATTTCAAAGTACACAGCCGTGTACTAACTGAACAGACGGTGGGTATTTACACCAGGTATGTGAGATAATTTAGCAAGAGAACGCACAGTACAGTGGCCTATTAAAATGCCTAGATATTGTATATTTCAAAGTACACAGCCGTGTAGTAACTGAACAGACGGTGGGTATTTACACCAGGTATGTGAGATAATTTAGCAAGAGAACGCACAGTACAGTGGCCTATTAAAATGCCTAGATATTGTATATTTCAAAGTACACAGCCGTGTACTAACTGAACAGACGGTGGGTATTTACACCAGGTATGTGAAATTATTTAGCAAGAGAACGCACAGTACAGTTGCCAATTAAAAGGCCTAGATATTGTATATTTCAAGGTACACAGCAGTAGTGCCAAATATAGTTTGGTATGTAGCAGAGCACCTAATACACCACTAATGCCTCTCTCTGTCCCTACTCCAGCAGCTATCCCTGAATACAGCAGCCGTTCTCTGTAAAGTCTATATTGTAGTAAAGCTATCACTGAAGTCCACTGTAGTAGCCCTGATAAGGGCTTTTATTCACGCTCCTGCCTGTCCAACAGCTAAAATCTGTCTCTCCCTTCTCCAGCCTCTGTCCCTGACTAAGTTCACGCAGCATATGCGTACGAGCAGGAAGAGCTGAGTTTTTAATATTCGAGGTCACATGGTTTTTCCAGCCAATGCATGTAGACGCTGTTTTCGCGCTGCCAGCGTGCTCAGCGTGCCTGTCATACCCCCCCTGCATGTTGATTGGTGGAAAAAGAGCGCCAGGGAAGGTGGGAGGGGAAACGAATTCTAAGTGCGCCATCGCCGTTATACTCGATTGAAATCGAGTGTGCCGAATATCGTAGTATTCGATCGAATACCAGCTCGATCGAACACTACTCGCTCATCTCTATTTATTATCCCTGTACAGTGACATCACTGTTTATTATCCCTGTACGGTGACATCTCTGTGTTTTATTATCCCTGTACGGTGACATCTCTGTGTTTATTATCCCTGTACGGTGAAATCTCTGTGTTTTATTATCCCTGTACTGTGACATCTCTGTGTTTTATTATCTCTGTACTGTGACATCACTGTGTTTATTATTAGAGATGAGCGAGTAGTGTTCGATCGAGCTGGTATTCGATCGAATACTACGATATTCGGCACACTCGATTTCAATCGAGTATAACGGCGATGGCGCACTTAGAATTCGTTTCCCCTCCCACCTTCCCTGGCGCTCTTTTTCCACCAATCAACATGCAGGGGGGGTATGACAGGCACGCTGAGCACGCTGGCAGCGCGAAAACAGCGTCTACATGCATTGGCTGGAAAAACCATGTGACCTCGAATATTAAAAACTCAGCTCTTCCTGCTCGTACGCATATGCTGCGTGAACTTAGTCAGGGACAGAGGCTGGAGAAGGGAGAGACAGATTTTAGCTGTTGGACAGGCAGGAGCGTGAATAAAAGCCCTTATCAGGGCTACTACAGTGGACTTCAGTGATAGCTTTACTACAATATAGACTTTACAGAGAACGGCTGCTGTATTCAGGGATAGCTGCTGGAGTAGGGACAGAGAGAGGCATTAGTGGTGTATTAGGTGCTCTGCTACATACCAAACTATATTTGGCACTACTGCTGTGTACCTTGAAATATACAATATCTAGGCCTTTTAATTGGCAACTGTACTGTGCGTTCTCTTGCTAAATAATTTCACATACCTGGTGTAAATACCCACCGTCTGTTCAGTTAGTACACGGCTGTGTACTTTGAAATATACAATATCTAGGCATTTTAATAGGCCACTGTACTGTGCGTTCTCTTGCTAAATTATCTCACATACCTGGTGTAAATACCCACCGTCTGTTCAGTTACTACACGGCTGTGTACTTTGAAATATACAATATCTAGGCATTTTAATAGGCCACTGTACTGTGCGTTCTCTTGCTAAATTATCTCACATACCTGGTGTAAATACCCACCGTCTGTTCAGTTAGTACACGGCTGTGTACTTTGAAATATACAATATCTAGGCATTTTAATAGGCCACTGTACTGTGCGTTCTCTTGCTAAATTATCTCACATACCTGGTGTAAATACCCACCGTCTGTTCAGTTACTACACGGCTTTGTACTTTGAAATATACAATATCTAGGCATTTTAATAGGCCACTGTACTGTGCGTTCTCTTGCTAAATTATCTCACATACCTGGTGTTAATACCCACCGTCTGTTCAGTTACTACACGGCTGTGTACTTTGAAATATACAATATCTAGGCATTTTAATAGGCCACTGTACTGTGCGTTCTCTTGCTAAATTATCTCACATACCTGGTGTAAATACCCACCGTCTGTTCAGTTACTACACGGCTTTGTACTTTGAAATATACAATATCTAGGCATTTAATAGGCCACTGTACTGTGCGTTCTCTTGCTAAATTATCTCACATACCTGGTGTAAATACCCACCGTCTGTTCAGTTACTACACGGCTGTGTACTTTGAAATATACAATATCTAGGCATTTTAATAGGCCACTGTACTGTGCGTTCTCTTGTTAAATTATCTCACATACCTGGTGTAAATACCCACCGTCTGTTCAGTTACTACACGGCTGTGTACTTTGAAATATACAATATCTAGGCATTTTAATAGGCCACTGTACTGTGCGTTCTCTTGTTAAATTATCTCACATACCTGGTGTAAATACCCACCGTCTGTTCAGTTACTACACGGCTTTGTACTTTGAAATATACAATATCTAGGCCATTTAATAGGCCACTGTACTGTGCGTTCTCTTGTTAAATTATCTCACATACCTGGTGTAAATACCCACCGTCTGTTCAGTTACTACACGGCTTTGTACTTTGAAATATACAATATCTAGGCCATTTTAATAGGCCACTGTACTGTGCGTTCTCTTGTTAAATTATCTCACATACCTGGTGTACATACCCACCGTCTGTTCAGTTACTACACGGCTTTGTACTTTGAAATATACAATATCTAGGCATTTTAATAGGCCACTGTACTGTGCGTTCTCTTGCTAAATTATCTCACATACCTGGTGTAAATACCCACCGTCTGTTCAGTTACTACACGGCTTTGTACTTTGAAATATACAATATCTAGGCCATTTAATAGGCCACTGTACTGTGCGTTCTCTTGTTAAATTATCTCACATACCTGGTGTAAATACCCACCGTCTGTTCAGTTACTACACGGCTTTGTACTTTGAAATATACAATATCTAGGCATTTTAATAGGCCACTGTACTGTGCGTTCTCTTGTTAAATTATCTCACATACCTGGTGTAAATACCCACCGTCTGTTCAGTTACTACACGGCTGTGTACTTTGAAATATACAATATCTAGGCATTTTAATAGGCCACTGTACTGTGCGTTCTCTTGTTAAATTATCTCACATACCTGGTGTAAATACCCACCGTCTGTTCAGTTACTACACGGCTTTGTACTTTGAAATATACAATATCTAGGCATTTTAATAGGCCACTGTACTGTGCGTTCTCTTGTTAAATTATCTCACATACCTGGTGTAAATACCCACCGTCTGTTCAGTTACTACACGGCTTTGTACTTTGAAATATACAATATCTAGGCCATTTAATAGGCCACTGTACTGTGCGTTTTCTTGTTAAATTATCTCACATACCTGGTGTACATACCCACCGTCTGTTCAGTTACTACACGGCTTTGTACTTTGAAATATACAATATCTAGGCATTTTAATAGGCCACTGTACTGTGCGTTCTCTTGTTAAATTATCTCACATACCTGGTGTAAATACCCACCGTCTGTTCAGTTACTACACGGCTTTGTACTTTGAAATATACAATATCTAGGCATTTTAATAGGCCACTGTACTGTGCGTTCTCTTGCTAAATTATCTCACATACCTGGTGTAAATACCCACCGTCTGTTCAGTTACTACACGGCTTTGTACTTTGAAATATACAATATCTAGGCATTTTAATAGGCCACTGTACTGTGCGTTCTCTTGTTAAATTATCTCACATACCTGGTGTAAATACCCACCGTCTGTTCAGTTAGTACACGGCTGTGTACTTTGAAATATACAATATCTAGGCCTTTTAATAGGCCACTGTACTGTGCGTTCTCTTGCTAAAGTATTTCACATACCTAATTATATACCCAAATATTGTATTTGCAACAAAAAAAAAATAAAATGCGGAGGGGGGCTAGCGGAATAGGACGTGGACGTGGACGAGGACGGGGGCGCGGAAATGCTGTTGGGGGCCTTGTTGAAGCCAGTGGGGATACAATGTGTGCTGGTGAGGATCAGCCAGGATCCCGCTCATCCAGAATCCCTGCCTTTATGGGACAGTTAAGCAGGGGGCGGGTTACACCGCTGTTGAGGCCTGAGCAGGTTGAACAGGTGGTGCAATGGATAGCCGATAGCGCTTCCACACAGTTGTCCACCAGCCAGTCATCCACACAGTCTCACTCTGACCCTCCTTCCTCCACACCTGGCCAACAGAGTCATCCCACCCTTGACCCCTCCCAGGAGCTCTTTTCGGGTCCTTTTTCAGATGTGCCGGAAGAATCCCAGGAGCTAGCAGAGGAATTTGTTTGTAGTGATGCCCAAACACTGGAGTTTTCGCCATCTCCTGCTGATGTGGACCCTGAGCCAGCATCTGTTATCATGAGCGATGATGATGATGAGACGCAGTTGCCATCAAGGGAGGCTGTTGGAATGTCCAGTGGGCAGGAGGAGGAGCAGAGTGAGGAAGTGGAAGAGGAGCTGGTGGATGACGAAATGACCGACCCCACTTGGCCAGGGGTGATGTCCAGCGAGGAAAGCAGTGGAGAGGTGGTGGTCTGCGCAGCACCGAAAAAGGCAGCAAGAGGCAGAGGGATGTCCACAGGCAGAGGGATGTCCACAGGCAGAGGGATGTCCACAGGCAGAGGGATGGCCACAGGCAGAGGGATGGCCACAGGCAGAGGGATGGCCACAGGCAGAGGACAGTTCAGACAGAGAAGTGAGGCCACAGCCAGCAGGGCCGAAGCTGTTCCCGCCAGCGGCCAGTCGCGCGAAGCTCCCCCATCGAGGCCTCGTACTTCTGTGGTGTGGAGATATTTTAATGTTTGTGCGGATGACAAACTGAGCGCGGTTTGCACACTCTGCCACTCAAAACTGAGTAGGGGCTCTGAGAAGAGCAATCTGACCACCTCAGGCATGCGGCGTCACTTGGAATTCAAGCACTGGGCTGAGTGGGAGAGAGCAAACGCAATACAAACTGCGCCCGGTCTTGCTGCCACTGCCTCTTCCCCTTTGTTGTGTGCTGCCACTGCGGTCCAGACCTCCAGCCAGGACACCTCCACATCTGCCTCTGCCTCTGCCTCTGCTACTTTGGGGCCTTCTCCTTCAGCCTCCCCTTCCCCCGCCCTTCCCCCGCCTCTTCGCCTGCACCTTCACACTCCTCGTCCCAACAACTGTCCATCTCGCAGGCGTTCGACCGCAGGCGGAAGTACGCCTCGAGTCACCCCCAAGCCCAAGCCTTAAACTGCCACATCTCCAAACTGCTGGCCCTGGAGATGTTGCCGTTTAGGCTTGTGGAGACGCAGGCCTTCCGCGACCTGATGGCGGCTGCCGCACCTCGCTATTCCGTCCCTAGCCGCCACTACTTTTCCCGGAGTGCCGTCCCCGCCCTGCACCAGCACGTGTCGCGTAACATCAGGCGGGCCCTGAGGTACGCAGTCAGCGCAAAGGTCCACTTGACCACCGACTCATGGACAAGCGCTTGCGGCCAGGGACGATACATTTCTCTGACGGCACACTGGGTGAATGTAGTGGAGGCGGGGACGGGGTCGCAAACAGAGACGGCCTACCTACCACCCCCGCCCAAGATTGCCAGCATGGGTTCTGATAAACCCCCCTCCTCCTCCTCCTCCTCCTCCTCCTCCTGTGCCTTAACATCTCCCTCAGCCGCTAGCTGGAAGCGTTGCAGCACTGGCGCGGGGAGACGTCAGCAGGCGGTGCTAAAGCTCATCAGCTTGGGCGACAGGAAGCACAGCGCCCCAGAGGTGAGGGACGCCATATTGCAGCAGACGGAGATGTGGCTGTCGCCGCTGCAGCTAGGACCAGGCATGGTCGTGTGCGATAACGGCCGTAACCTGGTGGCGGCTCTGGAGCTTGCCGAACTCAATCACGTACCATGCCTGGCCCACGTTTTTAATCTGGTAGTCCAAAAATTTCTGAAGACTTACCCCAACCTGGCAGAGCTACTGGTGAAAGTGCGGCGCTTGTGCGCTCACTTTCGGAAGTCAACTGTAGCTGCTGCTAGCTTAAAAAAACTCCAGCAACGCCTCCATTTGCCTGAACATCGGCTGTTGTGCGACCTGCCGACTCGCTGGAATTCCACCTATTCCATGTTGGCCAGGGTGTGTGAGCAGCAGAGAGCATTGATGGAGTACCAGATAATGAATCCACGCGTGCCTCCAACTCAGCTCCCTCAGTTTGCCAACCACGAGTGGCCATGGATGGCAGACATATGCGATGTACTGCGTATCTTTGAGGAGTCCACCAAGAAGGTCAGCAGCGAGGACGCTATAGTGAGCGTAACCATTCCGCTCCTAGGCGTCCTTAAAGAATCGCTCATCGCAATAAGGGAGAACGCATTGCACGCAGAGGAGACGGGGGTAGGAGGAGACGCAACGGAGCTACACAGTCAGACCACACTTTTGTCTGCTTCACGGTGGCAGTTGCAGGAGGAGGAGGATGAGGAGGAGGACGACGTGGAGGTGGCTGTGGAAGAGGAGGAGGATGCTGGCGGCGAGGGTAGCAGTCAGGCTGTGTGCGTCCCATTGGTTCAGCGCGGATGGGGCGGAGAGGAGGCGGAAGAGGAAGAGGAGGAAATGGCAAGTGATCCTTCTGGTGGGGGCAGTGAGGTCATGCCTATTCAGAGTCTGGCACACATGGCTGACTTCATGCTGGGCTGCTTTTCCCGGGACACACGTGTTGTCCGGATAGTGGAGAACAAACTGTACTGGGTCTTCGCACTCCTGGACCCCCGGTATAAAGATAACGTCTCCTCTTTTATTCCGGTAGAGGAGAGGACGAATCGATTGCTGGAATACCAGAGGGAACTCGTGCAGAACATGATGGAGATTTTCCCACCCACCATCGCTGGCGGCAGAGAGGAGAGGGTCTCCCAGAGTCCCACAACATCCATCAGGCCCACAGCCACCAGGGGAACACTCTCCAAGGTGTGGGACACGTTCATGGCACCCCCTCGTGCAACTTCCATCACTGCGGGGCCCGCTATCAGCAGGAGGGACAAGTATCGGCGGATGTTGCGGGAGTACCTGGCAGACCGTAACCCTGTCCTCCCCGATCCCTCGGCGTCCTACACTTACTGGGTCTCCAAGTTGGACACGTGGCTGGAACTGTCCCTGTACGCCTTGGAGGTGCTTGCCTGCCCTGCCGCCAGCGTGCTATCAGAAAGGGTGTTCAGCGCAGCCGGGGGCATTATAACCGATAAGCGCAGCCGCCTGTCAACCGACAGTGCCGACAGGCTGACGCTAATCAAAATGAACAGCAAGTGGATTGACCCGGACTTTGCTTCTCCAACCGTGGAAAGCAGCCAAAAGTGAAGTGCCATCTGTATGAAGTGCCATTTCCTCCTCCACCTCCTCCTCCTCCTCCTCCTTTACCGCCGTAGAATTGCTCCGTAAATAAGAAAAATGTATATGTCTATGGCTCACCTCTTGGGCCTCCACAAAATGTTTAAGAGGTCTCACCTCTTGGGCCTACTCATAATTTTTAACCGGTCTCACCTCTTGGGCCTCAACATAATTTTTAACCGGTCTCACCTCTTGGGCCTCAACATAATTTTTAACCGGTCTCACCTCTTGGGCCTCAACATAATTTTTAACCGGTCTCACCTCTTGGGCCTGCACAAAATGTTTAAGAGGTTTCAACCTCTTGGGCCCCCACAAAATGTTTAAGAGGTCTCACCTCTTGGGCCTCCTCATAATTTTTAACAGGTCTCACCTCTTGGGCCTACTCATAATTTTTAACCGGTCTCACCTCTTGGGCCTCAAAATAATTTTTAAGAGGTCTCACCTCTTGGGCCTCCTCATAATTTTTAACAGGTCTCACCTCTTGGGCCTCCACAAAATGTTTAACAGGTCTCACCTCTTGGGCCTCCACAAAATGTTTAACAGGTCTCACCTCTTGGGCCTCCACAAAATGTTTAACAGGTCTCACCTCTTGGGCCTCCACATAATTTTTAACAGGTCTCACCTCTTGGGCCTCCACAAAATGTTTAACAGGTCTCACCTCTTGGGCCTCCACATAATTTTTAACGGGTCTCACCTCTTGGGTCTCCACAAAATGTTTAACAGGTCTCACCTATTGGGCCTCCACATAATTTTTAACGGGTCTCACCTCTTGGGTCTCCACAAAATGTTTAACAGGTCTCACCTATTGGGCCTCCACATAATTTTTAACGGGTCTCACCTCTTGGGTCTCCACAAAATGTTTAACAGGTCTCACCTCTTGGGCCTCCACAAAATGTTTAACAGGTCTCACCTCTTGGGCCTCCACATAATTTTTAACAGGTCTCACCTTTTGGGCCTCCACAAAAGGTTTAAGAGGTTAACAGTGGAAAGCAGCCAAAAGTGAAGTGCCATCTGTATGAAGTGCCATTTCCTCCTCCACCTCCTCCTCCTCCTCCTCCTCCTTAACCGCCGTAGAATTGCTCCGTAAATAAGAAAAATGTATATATTTATGGCTCACCTCTTGGGCCTCCACATAATTTTTTAACAGGTCTCACCTCTTGGGCCTCCACAAAATGTTTAACAGGTCTCACCTCTTGGGCCTCCACAAAATGTTTAACAGGTCTCACCTATTGGGCCTCCACATAATTTTTAACGGGTCTCACCTCTTGGGTCTCCACAAAATGTTTAACAGGTCTCACCTATTGGGCCTCCACATAATTTTTAACGGGTCTCACCTCTTGGGTCTCCACAAAATGTTTAACAGGTCTCACCTATTGGGCCTCCACATAATTTTTAACGGGTCTCACCTCTTGGGTCTCCACAAAATGTTTAACAGGTCTCACCTCTGTTTAACAGGTCTCACCTCTTGGGCCTCCACAAAATGTTTAACAGGTCTCACCTCTTGGGCCTCCACATAATTTTTAACAGGTCTCACCTTTTGGGCCTCCACAAAAGGTTTAAGAGGTTAACAGTGGAAAGCAGCCAAAAGTGAAGTGCCATCTGTATGAAGTGCCATTTCCTCCTCCACCTCCTCCTCCTCCTCCTCCTTAACCGCCGTAGAATTGCTCCGTAAATAAGAAAAATGTATATATTTATGGCTCACCTCTTGGGCCTCCACAAAATTTTTAACAGGTCTCACCTCTTGGGCATCCACATAATTATACTATAAAATATTAGGCCTTATAATTGGCAACTGTACTGTGCGTTCTCTTGCAAAATTCTTTAAATACCTGGTGTTAATACCCACCGTCTGAAAAGTTAGTACACGGCTGTGTACCTTGAACTCTAAAATATTAGGCCTTATAATTGGCAACTGTACTGTGCGTTCTCTTGCAAAATTATTTCACGGCTGTGAAGGCAAAATATTGTAACCAAAAAAAAATAAAATGCGGAGGGGGGCTAGCGGAATAGGACGTGGACGAGGACGGGGGCGCGGAAATGCTGTTGGGGGCCATAGTTGCTGGTTGAATTATCTGAGGTAAATGATTCTCCTTTAGACGACGCTTTCCCTTTGCATCGTTCTGCGATTAAACCATAAATAACTCTCTGCATATTTATACCAAATGCACCCAGTACGAAAAAAGTCATAGAAAGTTTCCAAACAGAGACTGGAAAACATCAGTAAGTTGAAAAAAACTGTTCGCTAAAAAAAAAAAAAAGTTAAAAATAAAATTGGCAGTTGATAGTATCGAGCTATTGTCACAGAGAGACGCGATTACAACACCTTCATTTACATTCAGTACATGTCTCAAGGCATTGGGAGAATGAAAACAGGCCACGGCTGGAGTATGAAATGTACCACCGCTTTGTACTGTCCGATACTGACCCGGTCCAGGGTGATGTCCAGCGAGGAAAGCAGTGGAGAGGTGGTGGTCTGCGCAGCACCGAAAAAGGCAGCAAGAGGCAGAGGGATGTCCACAGGCAGAGGAATGTCCACAGGCAGAGGGATGTCCACAGGCAGAGGCATGTCCACAGGCAGAGGGATGTCCACAGGCAGAGGGATGTCCACAGGCAGAGGGATGTCCACAGGCAGAGGGATGTCCACAGGCAGAGGACAGTTCAGACAGAGAAGTGAGGCCACAGCCAGCAGGGCCGAGCGTAACCATCCCGCTCCTATGCGTCCTTAAAGAATCCCTCATCGCAATAAGGGAGAACGCATTGCACACAGAGGAGACGGGGGCAGGAGGAGACGCAACGGAGCTACACAGTCAGACCACACTTTTGTCTGCTTCACGGTGGCAGTTGCAGGAGGAGGAGGATGAGGAGGAGGAGGACGACGTGGAGGTGGCTGTGGAAGAGGAGGAGGATGCTGGCGGCGAGGGTAGCAGTCAGGCTGTGCGCGTCCCATTGGTTCAGCGCGGATGGGGCGGAGAGGAGGCGGAAGAGGAAGAGGAGGAAATGGCAAGTGATCCTTCTGGTGGGGGCAGTGACGTCATACCTATTCAGAGTCTGGCACACATGGCTGACTTCATGCTGGGCTGCTTTTCCCGGGACACACGTGTTGTCCGGATAGTGGAGAACAAACTGTACTGGGTCTTCGCAATCCAAGTTGGACACGTGGCTGGAACTGTCCCTGTACGCCTTGGAGGTGCTTGCCTGCCCTGCCGCCAGCGTGCTATCAGAAAGGGTGTTCCGCGCTGCCGGGGGCATTATCACCGATAAGCGCAGCCGCCTGTCAACCGACAGTGCCGACAGGCTGACGCTAATCAAAATGAACAGCAAGTGGATTGACCCGGACTTTGCTTCTCCAACAGTGGAAAGCAGCCAAAAGTGAAGTGCCATGTGTATGAAGTGCCATTTCCTCCTCCACCTCCTCCTCCTCCTCCTTAACCGCCGTAGAATTGGTCCGTAAATCAGAAAAATTTTTATATTTATGGCTCACCTCTTGGGCCTCCACAAAATGTTTAAGAGGTCTCACCTCTTGGGCCTCCACATAATTTTTAAGAGGTCTCACCTCTTGGGCCTGCGCAAAATGTTTACGAGGTCTCACCTCTTGGGCCTCCACATAATTTTTAAGAGGTCTCCCCTCTTGGGCCTCCACATAATTTTTAATACGTCTCACCTCTTGGGCCTCCACAAAATGTTTAACAGGTCTCACCTCTTGGGCCTCCACATAATTTTTAACGGGTCTCCCCTCTTGGGCCTCCACATAATTTTTAATACGTCTCACCTCTTGGGCCTCCACAAAATCTTTAACAGGTCTCCCCTCTTGGGCCTCCACATAATTTTTAATACGTCTCACCTCTTGGGCCTCCACAAAATCTTTAACAGGTCTCACCTCTTGGGCCTCCACATAATTTTTAAGAGGTCTCACCTCTTGGGCCTCCACAAAATGTTTAAGAGGTCTCCCCTCTTGGGCCTCCACATAATTTTTAAGAGGTCTCACCTCTTGGGCCTCCACATAATTTTTAAGAGGTCTCACCTCTTGGGCCTCCACAAAATCTTTAACAGGTCTCACCTCTTGGGCCTCCACATAATTTTTAAGAGGTCTCACCTCTTGGGCCTCCACATAATTTTTAAGAGGTCTCACCTCTTGGGCCTCCACATAATTTTTAAGAGGTCTCACCTCTTGGGCCTCCACATAATTTTTAACGGGTCTCCCCTCTTGGGCCTCCACATAATTTTTAATACGTCTCACCTCTTGGGCCTCCACAAAATGTTTAACAGGTCTCACCTCTTGGGCCTCCACATAATTTTTAAGAGGTCTCACCTCTTGGGCCTCCACATAATTTTTAAGAGGTGTCACCTCTTGGGCCGCCACAAAATTTTCCATGAGCCTCTGGCCAGCCCACGGCCTCTTCCTGCCTTTTGCGGTCCTACGCATCCCTCAACATCCCCACTGCTTTACCTGCTAGACATGACACTGGGCCAGGTCGGGTCACTGACATCTCAAGCGCCAACAATTTGGGCATTTTAAGGCTTCTGCATGTGTTTGAGTTGTTTTTACATTTTAAAGAAGACATGTCTGACCACATCTCACACACACAATGACAATTAGGGGTGGGGTCTATTTGCTTTCCCCTTTGCTTATGCCATCTGTGGTTGTCATAGGCAACGTGATTTTAAGGGGTGCAGAATTTTATCTTCTTTTTTGTCTAGTTTGGCTTGGGGTCCATGGCAATGTAGAGGAAAGAAGGTTTCCTTGTATGGTCTCACTTTACAGAGAGGTTAGATTGTGTTTGGAGTGTATTGTTGAGAGGCTGTGATAGTGGCGTAATAGTGCGACTTGGGCGCGTTATATGCACCCAGACATGCTTCCCCTGCTGTCCCAGTTGCATTCCAGCAGTGTTGGCATCCTTTTCTGAGGTTCCAGGGTGGACTTGGTGACCTCCAAGTGGTCGAATTGAGATTTCCAAGTGGCGAGCATTTTTTTCCCATAGACTTTAATGGGATTCGATATCCGGTCGAATAGTCGAATTTCGCAGTCTATTCGAATCGAATTTCGAACTTTCGAATATTTCACTACTCGCTCATCTCTATTTATTATCTCTGTACTGTGACATCACTGTTTATTATCCCTGTACGGTGACATCACTGTGTTTATTATCTCTGTACTGTGACATCACTGTGTTTATTATCCCTGTACTGTGACATCACTGTTTATTATCCCTGTACGGTGACATCTCTGTGTTTTATTATCCCTGTACGGTGACATCTCTGTGTTTTATTATCCCTGTACAGTGACATCACTGTGTTTGTTATCCCTGCACTGTGACATCACTGTGTTTATTATCTCTGTACTGTGACATCACTGTGTTTATTATCCCTGTACAGTGACATCGCTGTGTGTATTATCCCAGTGCAGGAAGAGGTAAGTGGTCTGTGTTTGTGTGTTTGTTTTCTATTTTTCAGGGTCGTGAATGCAGAGGACTACGTCGGATTCGGTGGACTACGTCGGACCAGCTTTTTTTTTTTTTTTTTTCATAAAATGGTCAAATAGGGGTCTGGGGGAGTGTTTATTTCAATAAAATGTTTTATACTTGTGTGTGTGTATTTTTTTTTTTTACAATACTACAGTTTTAGTAATTGCGGCTATCTACAGACGGCCCTGATTACTAATACTGGGCTTAGTGCTTTCCGGTATGGCAGGCCAGCACTAACCCCAACATCTATTACCTCGGCACCCACCACCACCAGGGGTGCCGGGAAGAGCCGGGTACCCGCAGGACCGGACCTTCAAAATTGAGGGTCTGGCTCTGGGGCGGCTGCAGGCTGGTACCATTAGGCTGGGAAGGGCCAATAACCGTGTCCCTTCCCACCCTGGTAGTGCCAGGCTGCAGCTGCTGGTTGTATCTGGCTGGCGAAGGAAAAAAGGGGGGGACCCCACGCCATTTTTTTTTCAAAAATTTCATTATTTAAAAAAAAAATGGCGTGGGATCCCCCCTTTTTTCCTTCGCCAGCCAGATACAACCAGCAGCAGCAGCCTGGCACTACCAGGGTGGGAAGGGACACGGTTATTGGCCCTTCCCAGCCTAATGGTACCAGCCTGCAGCCGCCCCAGAGCCAGACCCTCAATTTTGAAGGTCCGGTCCTGCGGGTACCCGGCTCTTCCCGGCACCCCTGGTGGTGGTGGGTGCCGAGGTAATAGATGTTGGGGTTAGTGCTGGCCTGCCATACCGGCAAGCACTAAGCCCAGTATTAGTAATCAGGGCCGTCTGTAGATAGCCGTAATTACTAAAACTGTAGTATTGTAAAAAAAAAATACACACACACACACCAGTATAAAACATTTTATTGAAATAAACACTCCCCCAGACCCCTGTTTGACCATTTTATTAAAAAAAAAAAAAAAAAAAGCTGGTCCGACGTAGTCCTCTGCATTCACGACCCTGAAAAATAGAAAACAAACACACAAACACAGACCACTTACCTCTTCCTGCACTGGGATAATACACAAAGCGATGTCACTGTACAGGGATAATACACACAGCGATGTCACTGTACAGGGATAATAAACACAGTGATGTCACTGTACAGGGATAATAAACACAGCGATGTCACTGTACAGGGATAATAAACACAGAGATGTCACCGTACAGAGATAATAAACACAGTGATGTCACAGTACAGGGATAATAAACACAGTGATGTCACAGTACAGGGATAACAAACACAGTGATGTCACAGTACAGAGATAATAAACACTGTGATGTCACCGTACAGAGATAATAAACACAGTGATGTCACAGTACAGGAATAATAAACACAGTGATGTCACCGTACAGGAATAATAAACACAGTGATGTCACAGTACAGGGATCGGCGTCTCGTGCCCCCATCAGACCTCAGGTCGGCGTCTCGTGCCCCCATCAGACCTCAGGTCGGCGTCTCGTGCCCCCATCAGACCTCAGGTTCTTCTTTATTTTGGCAAGGTATCGTATCGATATCGAACTCAAAATTCTGGTATCGTGACAACCCTGCACTGTACCGTGCCGCCCTGCCCTGTACCATGCTTTCTGCCCTGTACCTTGCCTCCTGCCCAGTACCTTGCCTCCTGCCCTGTACCTTGCCTCCTGCCCTGTACCGTGCCCCCTGTCCTGTACCGTGCCTCCCTGCCCTGTACTGTGCCATTTCCTTACTGGCATTTGGCACTATATTGGCATAATTTGGGGGCACTATGGGGGCATCTGGTGGCTCTAAAGGGGCATTTTGTTTACTGGCACATTATAGGGGGCACGATAGAGGAGATTGGCACTATGGGGCATGTGGTGGCACTATAGGGGCCTCATTTAGGGGCATCTGGTGGCTCTAAAGAGTCATTTTTTTACTGCCACATTATGGGGGGGCACTATGGCATCTGGCACTAAGGGGTAATTTTTTTCTGGCACATTATGGGAGGTACTATAGGGGAGAGCAGCACTATAGGGGCATCATTTGCAGACACTATGGGGTCATCTGGTGGCTCTAAAGGGGCATTTTATACTGGTACTTTATAGGGGGCACTATGGCATCTGGCACTAAGTGGGCAATTTTTACTGGCACATTATGGGGAGAGGAGCACTATAGGGGCATGTGATGGGGCAGTAAGAAGGGGCATTTTTTACTGGCATATTATGGGGAACACTATGGGGGAGAGGAGCACTATGAGGGCATTTACTGGGGCTCTATATAGGGGTATTTTATACTGGTATACATTATTGGGATATTAGCTCAACTGTGGGCACTAAGCTGTGGTATTATTGTGAGCTTTACTACTACTGGGGGGCTATGGGGAACATGATGTCTAGTATGGGCACTATGGGGACATTATTACTACTAAGTGTGGTCTGGCAGATAATTATTTCTATTGGTGGGATTTTGGGGAGCACTGTTACTTTTGGGGGGCACCCTGGCATAATATCATTAGTGTAGGTGCAGTTATTTTTTAGAGCACTGTGTGCCAATAACTATTGTAGGGGGCACTATCTGTGTGGTAGTAGTAATTTCAGGGGACAGTTTCTGCAGTATAGTATTGGGGGAGCACAGCGGGCACAGTATTGGGGGTGGCAGGATGAGGTTTTCAGAAGATGTAAAGATGATGGAAATGTGGGAAACTAATGTCTGTTTGTATTTCTGCAGAGACGAGAGTTGGCTGAAAAATCTTCATGGCGGTCTGGTCCGAATGGAGAAGATGAGGAAAGAGAACGTCTACAACAGAGCAGACACCACTGGATGTACGAGGTATGGGGCGCTGTGTAGGAGAGGAGATGCTCCGGCTCCTCCCTCTACCATTTACAGAAGGAGGATTCAGAGCTGAGTGAGGATGACCAAAGGGGGTTAGCAGGGCACAGGCAGGTGGCAGATGGTGGGGGGGGGGCGCTCAGGCCTGGAGCAGGATCTGGGGAGGGAGGAGAGTGGAGGATCTTCCTGGCTGTGTGTAGCCTGCTGTTGTATATTGTATAATGTGAAGCAGGCAGTGCAGCCAGGACACGTCCTCCCCTCTCCATATGATGTATAGAACTGGGCCTCAACCATATCATTTCAGCTGTAGTGTTTGTTGGGAGTGGTCTATTAGATATGGGAGGGGCTTATAACAATGGGCGGGGCCTATTTTCGCCGCGGCGCGCTACGCAACTTTACACTCCTACTATGTCTTTAATGTATGTGGGCGTGGAGAAAAATAGCCCCACCCACAAGACGCCACACCCTTTTTCCTTTTCGGACCCCCCCTAGAAAAAATTCCTGGGTGCTCCCCTGCCCAGAATGACCTTGACTGTGATAAAATGTTGGTATTGACGCAGTAATCCAAACAGGGCCGGCCTTAGGGTAGATGGCGCCCTGTGCGAAACTTTCTCTCGGCGCCCCCCCCCCCGAGTGACAGTACTAACGTCATACAGTATAGAGCTATAAATACAGTGCAGAGATATATAGAGTGATATAGGTAGGTAGAGTAAGACAGTATATATATATATATATATATATATATGTCTACACTGTATTTATAGCTATCTATACTGTCCTATATCACACTATATATCTCTGCACTGTATTTATAGCTTTCTATATTGAAATGTAACCTAATATAGCGCACATACCTCTTACATCCAGTGACGTCTCCTCTCATGTAGATCTTCTCTTTTCTCATCTTCTCCTTTCAGACCAGACGCCATTTTTCAGCCATTTCTCATCTCTGCAGTTTGACAAAAAAAAAATCTTAGTTTACACAGTGTCCTAAAATAACTGCGCCCAGCAAATAGTGTCCTGTAATAGTGTAAACATAACGCTCCCCAGAAATAACTGCGCTGATACTGTGCCAGGGTGCCCCCACAGTAATAGTGCCCCCCACAGTAATAGTGCCCCCACAGTAATAGTGCCCCCAAAGTCCCAACTAATAATTCTCTGCCAGAGTGCACTTGTTAGTAATAGTGCCCCCAACAGTACTAATGTCCCCACTGTGCCCCAGAAGTAAAAATGCTTCCAATGTGCCAGTAAGAAGTGCCCCCCAATAATGTGCCAGAAGTTCCCCCCATTGATTCCCCCCCCAAAATCATGTGCCAGTAAAAAGTGTCCCACCCCATAGATGCCCCCCAAATTATGTGCCAGTAAGAAATGCCCCAGTGCCCCCATGTGCCAGTAAGAAATGCCCCAGTGCCCCCATGTGCCAGTAAGAAATGCCCCAGTGCCAGTAAAATGCCCCCAGTGCCCCCATGTGCCAGTAACAATGCCCCCAGTGCCAGTAAAAGTGCCCCCCAGTGCCAGTAAAAATGCCCCCAGTGCCCGCATGTGCCAGTAACAATGCCCACAATACCCCATGTGCCAGTAAAATGCCACTATGTGCCAGTAAAAATGCCCCCAGTGCCCCCTTGTGCCAGTAAAAATGCCCCCAGTGCCAGTTACAATGCTCCCATGTGCCAATAAAAATGCCCCCAGTGCCCCCTTGTGCCAGTAAAAATGCCCCAGTGCCAGTAAAATGCCCCAGTTCCCCCTGTGCAGTGCCCCATGTGCCAGTAAAAATGCCCCAAGTGCCAGTAAAATGCTCCCATGTGCCAATAAAAATGCCCCCAGTGCCCCTTGTGCCAGTAAAATGCCCCCAGTGCCAGTAAAATGCCCCCAGTGCCCCCATGTGCCAGTAAAATGTCACTATGTGCCAGTAAAAATGCCCCCAGTGCCCCCTTGTGCCAGTAAAAAATGCCCCCAGTGCCCCCTTGTGCCAGTAAAAATGCCCCCAGTGCCCCCCTTGTGCCAGTAAAATGCCCCAGTGCCCCCCCTGTGCCAGTAAAATGCCCCCATGTGCCAATAAAAATGCCCCCATAAAAAAAAATAAACACTTAATTACCTCCATGGAGCCGGCAGCGATGCGATGCAGGCCTCTTCCGGCCTGTGTCCCGCGCTGTACGGCTCAGGCGGCGCGATGACGTCATCGCGCCGCCTGAGCTGGCCTCTGATAGGCTGCAGGCCTAGGGCCTGCAGCCTATCAGAGGAACGGGCAGGGGAGACGCCTCTCCCTCCCCTGCCCCGCATCTCCAAAGGCAGACTATGGAGATGAGCGCTTCCACAAGGGAAGCGCTCATCTCCCTCTGCCCCACCGCCGCCCCCAACTGTGCGGCACTTGCAGGGCACGGCCGGGCCATTAAGGGGGCGCTCTGGCAGGGCGCCCCCTTAAGTGGCCGGGAGTGAAGCGCCCTGTGCAACCTCATGGGTCGCACACCCCAAAGGCCGGCCCTGAATCCAAAGAGGTAGAAGCAGCACTGCATTACGTGAATTCAGGTTTCAATCTCCCTTTATAAGGAAGTCCTTGTATTGGATTAGTGGGTGCCCATAGCTTCAGGTCCTGGCTTATAGGCCCTGCATAAACACTTGTGTAGGGATCTGCAGCACTCCAGAAGATTCCAGCAAAATCAGTGTTTATTCAAGCAAAACAGCAAGGTACAGCATAGCGACATTTCGGCCCTCAAGAGACTTTTTCAAGCCCATGAATACAATGACATATAGAATTTTAACATTTCAACTGTGTGGAAACTGAATACATGTAAACTGACAATTAAGTCGCATTAGTATCATGATGCAGACCATAGCAGCAGCCGTACAGAACATAATAATAGGCAGACAGACAGCGACAGTTACAAGATGGGGCACAGGCAATAAGGCGAGGTGCGCAAAGTCTATACATCAGAAGCAGCCGGAGGAGTGTGAAAATCCTGCTGAAACCAGGCTT
Organism: Rhinella marina; assembly: GCA_900303285.1. NCBI lineage: Eukaryota > Metazoa > Chordata > Amphibia > Anura > Bufonidae > Rhinella > Rhinella marina. Next base: position 12,220 of record ONZH01023623.1, on the reverse strand, counting down.
GGTTCATTTTGACAAAATTGACGTTTTGGACCCTGGTGGAGGACAACTTGATCTGCAGCACTGAAAACCCTCCTCGAGATAACACTGGGGGCTGGGTAAGAACGAAGATAAAAAGAATGCTGTGCCAGTTTGGGCCACTGTTCCAGTCTTCCTGCTCAGAAATCCATAGGGTCAGGGAACTGGATATGTGACAGAGACTGGCGATGGTTTAGGAAGGCCTGAACCTGGGCATTGAGACGGGAGATGTCGCTTGCTGACTATCCTTAGCCAGGCACAGCATGTGGAAAAACTGCTTCATCATGTTGAGGAGACTGAAATGGCTGCTGTGGCTTCTGCTGCTTCTGGCAGCAGGATGGACGTGACTCTTCTAGGGGCAGAGGGGTACCTCTCTTCAGACATGCTGGTGGCAGGAGTTTTCTCACCGTAAGCTTCGGCAAGCTGCGTACACAGTGTTTTGTGGTATTAACATAATTTTTCCTCCCTTTCTGCCTGAAGAAAACATTCCCTCATTTTGCCATGGGGGCGAAGATCTACCGTATATGCCGGCGTATAAGACGACTGGGCGTATAAGACGACCCCCAACTTCTGCCCTAAAAATATAGAATTTGGTATATACTCACTGTATAAGACTACCCCTCTCCCAAATGAAAAAAAGTCTGCTTTGATTTCAACATGTTAATTTTAATTCAAATGCATATGACATGCAGGTACTGTATATAGCAGCAAAACTGTCACTTATAAACATAAGGTTGTTTCAAACATGTACGGTAAAGCTAAAACTTTGCAAAACAAACAAGAGAGCAAGTGCCTGGTGATCATAACTGTAAGCTGCGATATTGTAACAGGTCTTGCTGGCATGACAGTTTCCCTTTAAAAGCCTTCAAAATCCTCCTGAGAATATAGAGAATAGTATGCTACTTCAGTATGCTAAGAGCAGGGCTCTCTACGCGCTGACGGGGAAAAAAAAAACACCTCACACAGTGCGGCCCCCGTATATCCGGCGTATAAGACGACCCCCCACTGTAGCCATTATTTTAAGGGGTTAAAAAGTAGTCTTATACGCCAGTATATACTGTAATAGCATAACTATCCATTAACCTTTAGGGTACCAGCGCCGTACATGTACGGCGCAAAAATCACTGCCGCACATACCAGCGCCGTACATGTACGGCGCTGTGAACGGGCGGGCGCAGGAGCTGCGCCCGCCCGATCAGAGGCGGGGGTCCGGCTGTGCCCAGGTGCCGGACCCCTGGGGAATGCGCCAGTATCGGTGAAAACACTGATGCCGGGGCATTGACCCTTCATGTGCCGCGGTCAGCACTGACCGTGGCACATGAGGTGTGCCGCATGTTCAGGATGGCGAGCGGGGCCATCGGGTCCCCGCGCTGCTGTGACAGGAACCCGATGGCTTGGATGGCAGCCCGATGCCTTCCTTAGGCATCGTGGCTGCCATCCCTGCGGGCCTGTGCGATCCAGCCCCCTGGATCGCACAGGAAGCAGGCTGTAAGTGTATTACTGTGAGTAATACAATTACAGCCAATGCATTACAATACAAAAGTATTGTAATGCATTGTGAAGGGGCTCAGACCCCCAAAAGTTAAAAAAAAGGTGAAAAAAAGTTAAAAAATAAAGTTAAAATAAATAATAATAATAAAAGTTTCAAGTAAAAAAAATGCCATTTTCCCCCCAAAAAAGTAAAAAAAATTGTTAAAAAAAGAAAAAAAAAGAAAAAGTAGGCATATTAGGTATCGCCACGTCCGTATCGACCGGCTCTATAAAAATATCACATGATCCATCCCGCCAGGTGAACACAGTAAAAAATAAAAAATAAAAACAATGGCAAAACAGCCATTTTTTGGTCACCTTCCCCCACAAAAATTGTAATACTATGCCAAAACAACCATTTTTTTCCCTATTGCCTCACAAAAAGTGTAATAGCAGGCGATCAAAAAGGCGTATTTACCCCAAAATGGTACCAATAAAACCGTCATCTTGTCCCGCAAAAATGATACCCTACCTGAGACAATCGCCCAAAAAATAAAAAAAATATGGATCTCTGAAAATGGCAACACAAAAAAAGATTTTATTCTGTTCAAAAATGCATCTAATGTGTAAAACTTTCCAAAAATAAAAAAGTTAGACATATTGGGTATCGACACGTCCATAACAACCTGCTCTATAAAAATATCACATGAGATGGCCCCCCAGGTGAATGTTGTAAAAAAAATTAAAAAAAACCATGCCAAAACAGCTATTTTTTTCACCTTGACTCACAAAAAGTGTAATACCAAGCGATCAAAAAGTCTTATGTACCCCAAAATGGCACCAATCAAACCGTCATCTCGTCCCACAAAAAATGAGCCCCCACATAAGACAATAACTCAAAAAAATAAAAATCAATGGCTCCAGTAAACCAATCGATCAAAATCTGTCTTGTAAAATCCATATGGCGCTCCTTCTGTTCTGAGTCCTGCCATGTGCCCCCACACCAGTTTGCCCCCACATATGGGATGTTGCTGTATTCAGGAGAAAATTGCTGTATTCAGGGGGAACAAATTATGGGGTGCTTTTCTCCTGTTACCCCTTGTGCAAATGAAAAATTTGGGGCTAAAGCAAGAAAATGAAACTTTTCATTTTCACAGCCAAGTGTTTCCAAATTCCGTAAAACGCTTAGGGGGGAGGGTCAAAGTGGCCAGTACCCCCCTTAATATATTCGTTGAAGGGTGTAGTTTCCAAAATGAGGTCACTCTTTGAGCGTTTCCACTGTAGGGGTACATCAGGGTCTCTCAATTACAAAATGGTATGGCGCTCCTTTCCTACTGACCACTGTCACAAACCCATAGAGACGTTTACCACCACATATGGGGTATTTCTGTAAACTGCAGAATCAGAGTAATGTATATTGAGGTTTAGTTTGCTGTTAACCCTTGCTGTGTTGCAAGAAAAAAATTATTAACATAAATAATCTACCAAAAAAGTGACCATTTCCTTCTTGTGGAACACCTCAAGGGTTAACAAAGTTTGTAACAGCTGTTTTTTATAATTTGATTGGTGTCGTTTCTAAAATGGGGTCATTTATGGGGGGTTTCATTAAGTAAGCCCCTCAAAATCAATTTATATCTGAATTGGTGCTTAAAAAAAATGGTTTTGGAAAATTTGGTGAAAATTTGAAAAAGGGCTTCTAAACTTCTAAGCCCTCTAACGTCCAAAAAAGTAAAATGACATTTACAAAATGATGCCAACATAAAGTAGACATATGGGGAACGTAAAATAATAACTATTTTTGGAGGTATTACTATTTATTTTGAAAGTAGAGAAATTGAAATTTGGAAATTTGCTATTTTTTCCAAATTTTCGGTAAATTTGGGATTTTTTCAAAAATAAGGGTGAAATATATTGACTCAAATTTATGACTGTCATGAAGTACAATGTGTCACAAGAAAACAATCTCAGAATGGCCTAGATAAGTAAAAGCGTTCTAAAGTTATTACCACATAAAGTGACACATGTCAGATTTGCAAAAATCGGCCTGGGATTTAAGGTGAAAAGTGGCTCAGTACTGAAAGGGTTAATCATCAGACTGCTTGATTTCAAATATACACCTGTCAATGTGTAAACAGACCAGCATACAGGTGGCCATTCTGGCCAGTGTGCCTTCGGATCGGCTTCTTTCCATTTCCCCCCCTTCACTGAGACAATTAGGTGTCTTGGCCGGTGCCATATTCATCATCTACCTCTTGCTCTTCCACCTCCTCCTCCTCCTCTTGGAGTGGAGGGCTGCATTCTCATCTTCATCATCCTCATCCTCTATGACAAATTCCCTTTGTGTGTCCCCAACAGCTATAGGATGGAGAGCAAGATCCGTCAGCTTCTCTTCTTCTGCCATGGTCCATTGCTGCATGAGCATCAGCATCTGTTATAAGATAAAAATGAGAGGGATGGCATTGTTCATGCCACAGTTGTCCCTGCTGAAAAACTTTGGCCTCTTAGAAGGGCTTCAGCACCCAACAGGCTTCTCGAATGAGCTGCCACTGCCTGACTGCGAAGCAACACATGCTCCCTGCTGCTGAGACTGTCTGGTGCATGACAAAAGCATTCACAGCTTTCCGCTGCTCGTACAGATGCTCGAGAATGTGCAATGTCGAATTTCACTGAGTTGGAACGTCACAGATTAAGTTGTGTAATGGCAGGCCATTTTGGCACTGCAGGTACTGAAGAGCGTTCCTTGTCAAGTAAGAGTGGCTGAAGTGCTTGGACAGTCTCTTGGACTTTTCTAGCAGCTTGGGCAAGCCAGTATACTTATTTTGCTACACCACGAGGTTCATAATATGTGCCATGCAGGGAAAGTGTTTTATTTCACCCAGATTCAGGACGGCCACGATGTTGCACCCATTGTCACTGACCACCTTGCCCAGTTGGAGTGGGCAGGGTGACTGCCAGTGGGTTGTTTGCTGCTTGATTTACTTGAGCAACTGTTCACCGGTGTGGCTACTGTCTCTCAGGCCTATTAGCTCCAACATGGCGTAGAAACACTTGACCTGACACATGTAATAGGAAAGAGGGGTAGTGCAAGTGACCCTGTGCTGAGTTTCTGTTGGTGATGGGAACGTTTGCATGGAGGAGGAGGAAGCATATAAGTGCCTTGTGTGGGAGCTATCCCAACAAAAGCATTGGGGTCAAAAGGACCTAACCTTGCTGCCGCGTGCCGCCACGCCGCTGCCGGTAAAAAAAACAAAAAACGTGAAAATAGAATTGACGGTAAACTTCTCATCACTCACAAGTAGATTGCTGCCCTACCTTGTGTCTTCTTGTAGACACATATATATGCTGGTTTAATTACATTTAACAATCCCCCCCAAAAAATGAAATTCCATCCGTGTGGAAACTAAAAATACGCAAACGAACGACTGAGGCTTGTTGCTCAATTTCAACTTAACACACAAGTATATTGCTGCCACACCGTGGGTCTTGCTGCAGTAATCGTGTATATATGCTGCTTAATTAAATTGAAATCACCCTCCAAAAAAAAAATTAAATTGCGACCATGTGGAAACTGAAAGTACATAGACAACTGGCTTGAAGCTCAATTTCAACTTAATTCCCTCAGGTAAATTGCTGTCACACTGTGGGTATTGCTGCAGTAACCACACACAAACACACACACACACACATATATTTATATATACTGCTAAATTACAGTCTATTGAACTCCACACATAAAAAAATAAAATAGGATTTCTGTGAAAATGGGGAAACAAAAATGAAAGTATTTGCTTGCATGTAGCTGCTTTTGAGGTGCACCTGTACTTCTGATAGCAGGCACAGCCATAGGTCCTGTCTCCTCTCTCCCTGTCTGCCAGCTGCCCTGCTTCTCTCTATTGTAAACAACACACAAAATTCTCCTTTGGAATTCTAGCCTTTCCCTTCACTATGCCTGGAAATAAGCTTGAATGTTTAATTTATGACTGTCCCTGATTGATTTTTCATTGTCCCTGACAACCCTTAGATAGTTTTCCTGGCAGACACTGTAATACACAACCACCTTCATTCACAGCCAAGCACAGAATGGCTGCTCGTTCTGCTAGGACACCTCCCTGCCTGATGCATTACTGATTGGCATCAGACTGTCTGTCAGCCTGGGAGCCAATCAGGGCAAACCCTCCCTACTTCCTCTCTCGGATCATGTGAGAACCCTTCATCTTCATCTTCCTCCCTAGTGCTTTTTTTCCCACCAAGATATACACTATCTGCGCTATTCGCCGTTTTAGTGGATTCGTCAGAAAAGAACCCGGAAAGATTTGGGTTTGCCTGCCGTCTGAAAAATAACAAAATTCGGACCAAACTCTGTTAAGGATGAGCACAACAGTTCAGACCTACTTCCAAGCAAAGTCTACCACAAAAAGTCCAAAAGTGTGAACTTAATTGTATTCCGTGTTCAAATATTTTATTAACAGAAATATATAATGTTATTTAAAGAAATTAAAGATTTGGGAGCATGGCCTATATTTCTGAGGGCATCATCTAACCTTTACAATTTAACCTTTACTTTCTCTCTTCAACAGATTGGAAAAGTGAATGACTTTATCAGCTGCTTGATAAATGTCTCTAGCTAGTATTACAGACTGATTGCTGGACCAAACATGGTTACATCAATGCTACTGAATAATTATCTCTCACAACGCCGATAAATAGCACACACTATAACTATATGTATGAAATTCACCTTTATTAGTACATAATACAATATCTAAAAAAACATTAAAATCAATGGCGGTCACATACACAGAGATAAATTACGTAGGAGGTCCACTAGAATGTGAATCTAATAATGTAGAGGTAAGCATGGGCATGACTACTGAAAGGTAGAAAAATCATGAATAGTGTACTCAATACTATATAATGCTAATGCCAGTCAGAAAATCCAGTATGCAGACACATCCATACTCATCATTATAAGTATATAATATAGATCAGTGTAGCCTCCAGCACCGACAAGCGTTTCGCTGTCGCTTCCTCAGGGGGTGATCTAATACTGTGCTTTCTGCCTATTTATAGTCCTCTTCAATCATTACAGTTGTACATTGTAATCACAAGATGGCTACAGACTCAAATAGGGCGTGTGTTCCACCTTGGAACGCATATGATGTCACTTCTTGTATAATAATTTTAGCTATCAGAATCCCAATATGACACAAAATTAGGGGACTGCAACTCACATATACTTTAAAAACATATAGTGTGGTAGGTAGATGAATATATAAATAAATAAAAGCAAGAGGAAGCGTGGATAATAATAACAAGTATAGGCTGGGAAGTAGGCCAGAACAGGAAGCTCGGCCTGCGTGTCAGCCCAAAGCTTAGGCGCATGCGCAATGTAACTACCCGAGCCCGTCTAAGATGAATAATTATCTCTGTATACAGTATTACATGCCAGATATCTTAAATTACTATGATATGGAAATAAACAATATACAGATAGCATATGTTGCTTAAAACTGGAGCACAAATTATTAAAATTGCTTAACATTAAAAATATTGATTGACTAATTTTTGGTGGATAAAGAGTAACTCTAATTATTATTTTATATGAAATGATGAGTGGGGTGTACTACTTTGATTGCTACCTAGGGCCCCACATAAAAATGCCCTTATCTACATAATCAGAAATGTGGTTTCAGGATATTTCAATTTATTTAGCAGCTTTAGCACGCTTTAGTATAAAAAAGAGAAAACAAATAATAGGCTCAGTTTGTCCTTATATTTGGCTTTTCATTTGATCCTTACTTATAATGCAGTACATATATCAACCTGATTCACCTTATCTTCTTTGTAGGGCAATGACAAGGTGTGCTGGTCTTGACATACATTTTTTCCAGTTCAGTAAGTCTAATGTCATTGCCTGAGGAGCGCCAATGTGATGCAGAGTGCCAAAGGTCACAGCAAAAAATTAAAACCGAGCTTAGCTTATCTGCTTGAAATGATACATATATTGTACCTATAAGCTATATGCATATTTTTTCATCAGTGGCTTGCACTTATGTATTTATTATAGACTATAGAATAATCAATAAGTATTTTAGCACAAGAGTCTGGAATGTAGTTCTTAACATGTTCATGATATTAACCTATCATTAAATGCTCCTATTACTTGTTTTCAAGCTGTTAGCATGATTAGAAATATATTATGGGCCCATTAAAGCTCTGTTCACATCTTGCATTTACTTACATTTGGCATATGCTTCCAACATATATGCTAAATATGTCCACAGGATATAATGGGCCCAACATATTTGTATCCTTTTGTCATATATTCAGGCAATAAACACGAACAATCCCTTTATTGTAACTGTTTGTTTAGTATACAGTATAATCTTTATAGCATACAGTTGCATATGTTGGGACCATATGATTAAAGGGGTTGTCCAGGTTCATCGGAGCATTAGTGGCGGTGATGCCCATTAGTGCCAGAGATGCTACCGGGATCATTGCTAGGTGGAAGCCTCCGCTTAGCAGTGTAAAAAGGCAAACAAACATCCCTTGCCCTGATCGATACAGTGCAGGGCAAGGGGGAGTATCGGATCATGAAAGGCTCCAATGCTCAACTCAGAGGGGCTGAATGAGGGAAGAAGGGGCTATGTCCAGGTTCAGCTCTAAACCCGGACAACCCCTTTAACATGTACGTTAGGTGCATTTCCTGATGTGCATCCTGAATGTAAAGAAAACACACATTGCAAAGAGAATCTAATTAACGGTTGCTTCAAGTGCCTTAAAATCGCTTGGATTTAAGTCTGAACACATGCTGTATAATTTATCAGCCAATTATTGACAGTAAGGAAAAAAGTATCGTGTACGTATAATGAGCACATTGACACATTTCAGGACAGGAATTCTTCCAAGTGAGAACAGTCAAAAGATCAAATAGATAACATGTACATTACTATAGTGAACCATCAATTTTACATAATATTTCTCTTTTTGCACATCAGCTGCATATTGCATTTGTGCACATCAGTTGTAATCTATATTTTTTTAATATTGGCAATTTTTGTATGCTTTTTATCTTCCTTCCTACCAAGATATTGGATTCACCTCTTATATTGATTTATCTTTATTATGATTTTAATTCCTTTTAGGTTTGTACTATCTAGCAGTGCACTGATGTGATTGGTTATACCTTTACTAATTAGTAATAATTCATAGCAAATAAATCTATTCAATAGGGACTTAACCACTTGAGAGCCAGTCATTTATTTTAAATTTTATACAGATTATTTATTTTCAGGTTTTTCTTGTCATCATCTCAGATAAGACGTTACTTGATTTGCAGCATACAGTATGTGATCAACAAAGCAAAAAGTGGGATTATTACAGTAGGTAGTAAAAGTAACACAAGCACACAAGGCATATACAGTAGTTATATTCAACTAAAAAGCCTTGGTGCATGACACAAGCTCTTTCCTTAACACTTAGATGGGCTTTGTGATAAACATCCCCTGAGATGCTGTTTTGAATACAGTGGCATCAGTCATTATAAGCCCCTATATGTGGACGTACAATGGATAATAGTATCCCATAGTACCTGCACAAGCTGAAGCACAGCTAGAGACAGCGGACAATAAATCAATATATGTACAGTACAGACCAAAAGTTTGGACACATGTTCTCATTCAAAGAGTTTTCTGTATTTTCATGACTATGAAAATTGTAGATTCACACTGAAGGCATCAAAACTATGAATTAACACATGTGGAATTATATACTTAACAAAAAAGTGTGAAACAACTGAAAATATGTCTTATATTCTAGGTTCTTCAAAGTAGCCACCTTTTTGCTTTGATTACTGCTTTGCACACTCTTGGCATTCTCTTGATGAGCTTCAAGACGTAGTCACCTGAAATGGTATTCCAACAGTCTTGAAGGAGTTCCCAGAGATGCTTAGCACTTGTTGGCCCTTTTACCTTCACTCTGCGGTCCAGCTCACCCCAAACCATCTCGATTGGGTTCAGGTCTGGTGACTGTTGAGGCCAGGTCATCTGGCTTAGCACCCCATCACTCTCCTTCTTGGTCAAATAGCCCTTACACAGCCTGGAGGTGTGTTTGGGGTCATTGTCCTGTTGATAAATAAATGATGGTCCAACTAAACGCAAACTGGATGAAATAGCATGCCGCGTCAAGATGCTGTGGTAGCCATGCTGGTTCAGTATGCCTTCAATTTTGAATAAATCCCCAACAGTGTCACCAGCAAAGCACCCCCACACGATCACACCTCCTCCTCCATGCTTCACGGTGGGAACCAGGCATGTAGAGTCCATCCGTTCACCTTTTCTGCATAGCACAAAGACACGGTGGTTGGAACCAAAGATCTCAAATTTGGACTCATCAGACCAAAGCACAGATTTCCACTGGTCTAATGTTCATTCCTTGTGTTCTTTAGCCAAAACAAGTCTCTTCTGCTTGTTACCTGTCCTTATCAGTGGTTTCCTAGCAGCTATTTTACCATGAAGGCCTGCTGCACACAGTCTCCTCTTAACAGTTGTTGTAGAGATATGTCTGCTGCTAGAATTCTGTGTGGCATTGACCTGGTCTCTAATCTGAGCTGCTGTTAACCTGCGATTTCTGAGGCTGGTGACTTGGATGAACTTATCCTCCGCAGCAGAGGTGACTCTTGGTCTTCCTTTCCTGGGGCGGTCATCATGTGAGCCAGTTTCTTTGTAGCACTTGATGGTTTTTGCGACTGCACTTGGGGACACTTTCAAAGTTTTCCCAATTTTTCGGACTGACTGACCTTCATTTCTTAAAGTAATAATGGGCACTCGTTTTTCTTTACTTAGCTGCTTTTTCTTGCCATAATACAAATTCTAACAGTCTATTCAGTAGGACTATCAGCTGTGTATCCACCTGACTTCTGCCCAACACAACTCATGGTCCCAACCCATTTATAAGGCAAGAAATCCCACTTATTAAACCTGACAGGGTACACCTGTGAAGTGAAAACCATTTCAGGTGACTACCTCTTGAAGCTCATCAAGAGAATGCCAAGAGTGTGCAAAGCAGTAATCAAAGCAAAAGGTGGCTACTTTGAAGAACCTAGAATATAAGACATATTTTCAGTTGTTTCACACTTTTTTGTTAAGTATATAATTCCACATGTGTTAATTCATAATTTTGATGCCTTCAGTGTGAATCTACAATTTTCATAGTCATGAAAATACAGGAAACTCTTTGAATGAGAAGATGTGTCCAAAATTTTGGTCTGTACTATATATTGTATGATTTCCTCTTTGTGATGTCACATAGACAGAGAGACAGTGGATCTACATTGTCTATATCTGGTCCAGGACTCCTGAGTGTGGGGAGCTACTAGAATATATATTTTGCAACTGTATAAAAGGGAGAAAGTGCTTTAGCTAATATGAAGAGTATGACTGTCATTTGTGTTATCTTTAATATAGTGTAGGGACAGGGATGTGAAACATTTTGTAATATATTTTTATTAGTGAAACATGTTTCTTTGTACTTGAAAACGCTGTAAAAAGTATTTTTTATAAAAGCTCTAACTGATCATTGCTAAGGAGAGTCTGTCTTCAGTCTTCAGTGTTCTCTACTGAGCACTGAATATGCCTGTGTGTAACAAGTCATATAGGCAAGGTGATGGACAGTGATTTTTGGTGCACATGTACAAAACCAGATACTGCGGTAGCAACAAAAGGCAGGCTGGAAGATCTATATGGTACACGTGGATATCTTCAGTAGAACTGGAGACTGAAGACAGACTCTCCTTAGTAATGCTGTTAGAGTTTTGCACCCTTTACACCCTGTTTTCTAATACAAAGAAAACAAAGATAATACAAAAAAAAATATTTCCTTAGAAAAAGTATATTACAAAAATATTTAACATTGCTGTCCCTATTATATTAAACATAACCTTAAAGCACAGTTACACTTCAAGTGACTTCCACAGATTGTCATAGATATACCTAATACACAAATACTGTATATAAGACTCCATTACTACTGCATAAAATGTGGTTTAAAACAGACTTACGATGTGATAGGTGCGGGATAACTGGCACCAACTTAATTGATGTTATTTGATCATGTGCTAAGATGGGACGCTTTTGGAAAGATGTCGGTACTTGCTCAGTGTATGCTTGTAACATTACTCTTGACTTGCTTATTTGTGTTCGCGGATTTACTTCTGAACTGCATGTGTTGGAAAACCTCTGACTGGCCATTCTTCAAGCAATTTATTGGTTACTGCTGAAAATGCCGACCCACCTGTACTATCAAAGTATATAATTAAGATTAACCTAATTTTAAGACTAAATAAGTTTGTCTTCCAGAAAAGGGGAGCGATACAGAGACTTAAAGCTTTGTGATTTCCTTGGTTGGACACCCCAGGTCTTGCTCCACATGCACACCTTATAAGTCTTTTTCTGCAAATTCCAGTCTTGTCAGATCAAGATGTCCTGGAATGTGCTGGATTAGTGGTTCTTCTTTTCTTTTTCTGTTATACCCATATAACACATGGTGGAGTTGTAAACTATGTATTGCTTAATTGTGACTATGGGTGGGTAGATTGGAACTGTTTCTCTAGTGAAGTTTTTTCTGGCATTCTTCCCTGGGATGTGTTTACATGAGTTGCATTTCAGAATGGACTTTCCAGAACTAGCCTCCTTGTTCTTCTCCTGGTTGGAGTTTCTTTATTTGTACCATCACA